>JAWNNP010002212.1:0-26231 GCA_035044805.1 Leucophenga maculata | reverse complement strand
ATAAAAATGAATATAGCTGTCTGCTGGTTGGCTTACTACTCCCAATCCATTTCTTCGGTCTTAGCTATACTGGTCTTTTGTCGTCACTCATCTGCAAAAGATTTTTTGGCTCAACTCTGGTCCATATACCTCATGTATCATTTTTATTTAGGCAGCTCTTCTGCTTCTGGTAAGAGCTGATCTGCTCTGCTGTGCTCCTATGGTATCTGAATTTTTTGATTCTAATAAAACGGCAGTACGACGACATTTGGTTTAAAATTAAGATTTTCAAGACCATACGTCGGATTTAGGTCTCTTATGAAAACTGAAAAAACTGAAATCTTGGGTCATTGATTGAAGCATGTAAATTATGACTTTAAAGTTATTATAAATGGGCGTGATATGGACGTCTACAGTTTCAACGATGATGTAGATACCTCGTTTACTGACTTTGGTCGGAAGCACGAACTAAAAAACTTGAGGTTATTTGTGGATGGATCCTTTAAAGAAAAATTTGACATTTCTCGAAAGAGAACATGTTCTACTTAATATAGACGGAAGGACTATTTGTCACATTTCCTACAATGCGAAGTTGTTTAAGGTTAAAAACATTTTGAACACTCGCTGGCTTAATTGTTTTGCTAAGCAACGATCTCATCAAATTCTACCCATTTTCAATAATTTTCTTTTACTCAATTTTAATCAATCAATAAATCAATTTGTATTTAATGACAGACAAAAGTTTGTATATTTGTCCGCTGGCTACCGAAATTAATGTCAGTTTAATGTTTTTTAGTTTCAGTACATTAGTAAATTTCATCATCTTTAAAGAGTATTAACCATGCCGCTTTTTTTTGCATTAAACAAATTAAAGAAATATGCAGTTTTTGCATACATGCCACAATGGTGCATCCATCGCACAATGCTGTTGCATGCATATACCTACATATATATATATATATATTGTAGCATGTTATTAAAAGTATTAAATTGCATTTTCAATAGCAACATTAACTTCGATGCATAATTGTTTTTATATAAAGTTACTCATTTGCGTAATTAAATTTAATAGATTTCAAAGAGATTAGTGCTTAAAGTATTTTATTATTTTTTTCATTCCCTTTTTTATTTTTTTTAAGTATTCAATTTACAAAGTATTTGTTTTAAAGCATTAAAGCTAAGCTGCTTTGTCAATTTATCAATTTATCCGTGTGTACACATAGTACATAAAGGATGTTTTTTTTTAAGATTGATACATTTTTTTGAATATGCTAAGCGTTCAAACCGTAAAGCAATTTTTTTTATTTTGATTCAAACTGATAACCTTTAGCAAAAGTGTGTCATTTCATTTGAAGTTAAAAGGGATCTCATATTGCATTGATTAAACTTTCAAAACAATATAGATACAAAATATTATTTAAATGTCTTGCGTTTGTGAATATTTTGGACCAATACAGAATAAAATGGATATGCTGAATGTGGTTTCCAGCTGCCTAAAGGCAAACGACGAAGTGGCTGTTGAGGAATCTAAGTAAGTAGTGAACTTTTGAATATATTTAAACACAATAATTTCCATCTATTTAATAAAATTCAGCTGCTTAGTAAGCCAAAATGCAACACGCGAAGTGTCGGCTAGCGAATTGGTTTCAACGCGTGCTGCCAACTGGTTGCTGCAGAAGAAACTCAAAGAGGCAGAGGCTGCTAACAAAACGCTGGAGAAAATAGTGACATCAATTATTGCCATGCAGCATGAAATGTTTTGCGAAATCTGCACGCTAAGTAGCGAACAGAAAGAACTGCAAACTGATTGCCAGCTGCAAAGTGCATACTACACGAAGCAGCGTGATGAATTGAATCGCGAGCTACTCGATGCCAAAAAGGAGTTGGGTCTGCGCAAGCGTGAATTGGTGTGTATTAATTTGTTGGCAGTTTTGTATATTTAATTAAGCAATTTTCGCAGGAGGAGATCACCGCTGAAAATTTGGAATTAACCAGAGCACTGCG
This sequence comes from Leucophenga maculata, assembly GCA_035044805.1. Taxonomy (NCBI): domain Eukaryota; kingdom Metazoa; phylum Arthropoda; class Insecta; order Diptera; family Drosophilidae; genus Leucophenga; species Leucophenga maculata. The sequence goes on along the minus strand of JAWNNP010002212.1, from coordinate 24,248 downwards.
TATTGCCAATGAAAAGATTTACGCAATGGGCGTACGATTTCTTAAATACAAATCTAAGCATTCTGCACAGCATGGAAGTGCAACAACAAGCTGTTCTACATCAACTGATGATGATGAGGAGTGGGCAGCTGAAACGGATGACTCTGTAGAGTCAGATGAGACAGATGAGTCCGATGATTCGAGTATTTCAGACGAAAATGTAGAACCTGACGAGGAGTCAGACAGTTCAGACGATTCAGATGAAACTGAAGAACCAAATGAGACCGAAGCGGAACTACACACAGCAGCTGATGAGTCATTTGAGTCAGACGAGACTGAAGAAGCAGACGATGCAGATGAGACTGAAGCAGCAGATGAGGAAGTTGAAACAGAAGAATTAGACGCTACAGAAGAAGTTGACGAGACTACTTCAAATGCTTCAAAGGACTAAGACTTGAAATTTTATATTTTGTTATTGCTTAATTATCAACAATTTTCAATTATTTCTGAAGAGATTCAATTAAAAAATCGAACCGTTCACTGCCCTAATATGTAAAGAGTGTGAATAGTTCTAAAGTTAACAAAATATTACCCTTCACAAGTGCATAGGTGCAAAAAAATCGAATACACAGCCTCATGGGTAAAGTAATACAAGCTTATATTCATATACATGCATAAGTGCTATACACACATACGAGAGTATGCATGTATGTATTTGCGTATTTTATATTAATTGGCACTTTGTGTAATTTGCTTCATTGACTGTTGAAAAGCGCCTAAAAGCAGACCATTAAAAAAATTATTAAAAACAAAAAAAAAAACCAAAACAAAAACAATCATAAACTGCAATCAGTGCAATTTGCATACAAAATGAGTTTGACAGAGAAGGAGAGAGCGAAAAAGAGAGAGGGATATACTGCAAGTGAGATACCACATACAAAATAGGCAAAAAAACAAAATGCATTGCATACCAATAGGCGTTGCATTATAAAAACATCAATAACAGAGGCGCAATGCAAACAAAAAAAAAACAAAAACAACAACAATACGCAATGGCGGCGGCAGTTGCACAGATTGCATAAAAGCAATTTCTATAAAATGCGTTTAATAGCAGCCATTGCAGCAGCAACAACAACATCAACAACAACAAGAACAACATCAACGAAAAGTGGAACTATTTATAATAACAACAGCAAAAAGTATAAAAGCAGCACATTTGCAGCATTTATTGAGATTAAAAAAAAACCAAAAAAAAAAAAAAAAAAAAACACATTACATACACATATTCACACATGTTCTGGCAACCACGAAAAAAAAGCATAAGCGTTCCGCTCTTTCCTAGCGCTCTTTCACGAATTCCACCCGCAATTCTTTGCCGTTTTGAGCAAAGCACAGCGGCAATCCAGCCAGCCAGGATATCGCTTATAAAGTGAGCGCGCGCGAAATATTCGATTGAATGAACGCTTTCTGTTGTGATAAATGGATCGGAAAATGCGCGTAGTTAGTGTACTGTGCCTTGTTTACCGCACTGCATGCCACTGCACCGCTCTGCGTCGCATAAACTCAAGTACATCCTATGCCATCTGCCACTACTACATACTACGAACTTTCATTGACATCGAGTGTTCGATGGAACAGAAAGCAGGTTAGTTCCAACATTCAACTGCATTTTACTGCATGTTTCAATGTGTTTATATGTACACATATGGCCTGACTTTGAAGTTCTATCACAGCTGCAGCACTAGCTATGGCTCATACTTATAATAGATGAAGGAACTGGCTTGGCGCTATCGGATCTTACACCAACTACTTCAAATCAGTTGAATATCCTAACTTAAATGAGATGTACGAGAACCAAAACATTACCAAATTCTCCAATAATCAAGTCTGAACTGGTTCTGGAAAGCATAGGTTAACTAAACAACCGAACCTAACAAAGAGCGGTCAATCATTGTGATCTAGAGTAATCATTAAAAAAAAAAAGAGCAAGGTGGAACAACAGTGAAATGACAAGATGCACTTAATCTTATGCTAGAAACTTGGTAACACATAAATTTCCTTCGTTTTAAATGCAACTTTTAAATCAAACCTTAGATGCTTAGGAGCGATGATTGTACGATTTGCGGTTCAGCATTGGATTTGAGTATTTAACAGCGCATTTATTTTTCCGCGATTTTTCTTCTATTGTGCTTTGCGCTACTTACACTCTTCTCGCTCGCTCATCATTTCTTTCATTTTTGCGCTACATGATTTTTTGATTTGCCAATAAAATATGTGAGTTGCCTCATTGAGTGCCGCATTCAAGTGGCAAAAGCTGTCGGAGTACACCACACACATACACACACACACACACACATTAATATTTATAAACCTGCACAAATACAAAGGTGCAAAGCGTACATATATTGCATGCATGTCAAGGATAAATCGTGTGAAATAAGCGTGGAGAAAAAAAAATAGCAGTTAAAAATCGTCCTCTTGATTACACTTCATTCAAGCCAGTTGGATTGGATTGGCTTGGCTTGGCTTTGGCTGCCTCAAAATGGCTGAAGCTCGATACAAAGCAATATGGAGCGTGTTAAGCACTGCTCATGTCAATCGAAGGAAGGAAAGGAAGGAAAGGAAAGAGAAAGAGGGCATGAGTGCAATTTTCGAGCATAATTTTCTAATTAACTTGTATTGTGTCAAGGACCGCTGTGTGACGAAGTTATTGGCACTTGAAGGTATTTAAGCTCTTAGAAAAAATGAAGAAGAAATAAACAAAAGAAATGAAAAGAATTATATTATATATATAGAATTATAAACGAAAATTTGAAAAATCATCATTAATATAAGCCTGATTTGTGCGCCTGCCACGACAGAAAAGACGACGATGCTAAAAATGAGTTCTATGTGTGCTTGGAACGTTTATACGAGATGTCAAAATCTTGCTTGGCGATTTCTACGTCAAAATTGGAAGGAAGGAATCTTCATCAGAAGAATAAGGGAAAGAGGCTAATCGAACTCGGAACATGTTAGTTAGTAACACCAGACTTCACTTCCTCAAGGCTACATGATCATGTTTTGATTGACGGAAGGTACGTCTCGATCGTGTTGAATGTGCGAACGTTTAGTGGTCACTGAACTAATCTGGTGAGCCTCTACGTCTTCTCAAGATATATGTGGAGATGCAGTGGAGACAAATAGTTGACCTCCTTAGCAGCTATATACATGGAGTGAGCAATGTGTCTCCACTGCACACATACATCTTGAGAAGACGGACAGGTTTCCCGGGGCAGTCTGGAGAGTGAGTCAGACAAGGTTATATATAGTGTCGCAATGCTACTGCAGAGAAGAACGAATTTTAAAAGCGAGCTTTGCAGTCGGGAGCAATGCGAGCTGTCAGAGCGATATCGGGAGAAAGGGAAAGAAGAGAAACATCTTTTCAGACGCAAGAAATGCGTGAGATGAAAGGTTAAGTAATGTTCGAAAATTTCATCAAAAGGTCAAGCGTCTGACTGAAGGTTTTAAGCCCGGAGTAACTTTCTGTAAGGATGACAATGGAAATCTGGTAACAGATGAACACGAATCACTGAGGTTATGGAGGAGTCATTTATCCAACCTACTCGGAGGCGATGAAGCGCACAATGCCGCCGAAAGCGAAATGACAGCGGAACCACCAGTTAATGATGGCACTATTGTAGAGCCACCGGACTATAACGAGATCGATTCAGTTATTAAAAAGCTGAAAAAAAACAAAGCAGCAGGCTCTGATGGGCTGCCAGCTGAGTTATTTAAGGCCGACCGCGAAGAGTTGGTTAGGAGTATGCACCAACTTTTATGCAAGATATAGTCCGATAATCAGGAATCCGATATGACAGGAATCTCAATGTTCTATGTCCTATCTTTAAGAAAGGAGACCCCGCTGTTTGCGCCAACTACCGCAGAATAAGTCTTCTTTCCATCGGATATAAGATTCTGTTGCTCGTATTGTGTAAAAGGCTGAAGCCATATACGGATTCACTGATAGAACCGTATCATTGTGGCTTCAGACCAAAAAGTACAGAACATGTCGAGCACGATAGTCCAAAATGAAGTGATGATGCTTGCTTACGCCGATGACATTGTCATCATCGCCACGCAGGAATGGGGGATCAGCAAGGCGTTATCAGAGATTGAATACTAAAACTAGTTGCGAATTTTAAAAGAAGCTAAATGAGAAAATTAAAAAAGTCAAAAGCGGCTAAATTTTTTAATCTTAATAATTCGCAAATTGTTTATGCGTAGTGTGAACCAATTAGTAGTAGTGTATTGATGTTGAAAGATCAGGTTTCTTTTGGTTTATATTTATTTGCTTCTTTTTAGGCCCTGTACCGAAGGTACAAGAGCCTATTGGGTTTGTGCAAATGTATGTAACAGGTAGAAATAATGGTCGGAGACCCCCAAAGTTACCACCATTATGGTCAGGAGTGATAGAGGAGTCGATATAACCATGCCCGTCTGTCCGTCCGTCTGTATGAACGAAAGGATCTCGGAAACGGTAATAGATAGAGACTTCGTGTTTTTTTGCATTCGACTAGGACTGCTCCGGAATTTCACAAGTTTATTTTAAAATTTTGCCCCTCCCCCCCTTCCCCATAAAATCACCCCTTAGGGTAAAAATTTCTTCGGCACAAAAAAAAAATAGAGTATACCAGTATAAAGTTAACGTTCTTCTTAGCCCAAATCAAAAAAGTTCATCAAAATCGGATAATAAATGCCGATTTTATAAGCAATTGAATTTGAACGACCTCCCTTTTCTTTTTCATTCATATTCGCGCAGTGAGAAGTGGTCATGTGTTTGGTCATATGCTCGGAAAACATTTAATGTGTTTGTTAGGCGACCTGAACTGGTACAGGGCCTCTTACAGTCGGTTACGCCCGACTGAAATTTCCTTACTTGTTTTTTAGGCCCTGTACCGAAGGTACAAGAGCCTATTGGGTTTGTGCAAATGTATGTAACAGGTAGAAATAATGGTCGGAGACCCCCCAAAGTTACCCCCATTATGGTCAGGAGTGATAGAGGAGTCGATATAGCCATGTCCGTCTGTCCGTCTGTCCGTCTGTCCGTCCGTCCGTCCGTCCGTCCGTATGAACGAAAGGATCTCGGAAACGGTAATAGATAGAGACTTCGTGTTTTTTGCATTCGTCTAGGACTGCTCCGGAATTTCACAAGTTTATTTTGAAATTTTGCCCCTCCCCCCCTTCCCCATAAAATCACCCCCAAGGAGAAATATTTCTTCGGCACAAGAAAAATTGAGTATGCCAGTATAAAGTTAACGTCCCTCTTAGTCAAAATCCAAAAAGTTCATCAAAATCGGATAATAAATAAAGATTTTATAACCAATTGAAGTTGAATGACCCCCCTTTCCTTTTCATTCATATTCGAGCAGTGAGAAGTGGTCATGTGTTTGGTCATATGCTCGGGAAACGTTTAATGTGTTTGTTAGGAGACCTGAACTGGTACAGGGCCTCTTACAGTCGGTTACGCCTGACTGTATTTTCTTACTTGTTTTTTTGTATTTTCGTGTTATTAATCCGTATTAACTGACTCTGAAAGCGCTAGGAATGGGTAAATCGTTGTGATTAATTGTTTCATTTGTTTATAATTCAATAAGTTTTTGTGAATTTGTTTTTCTGGTGAATTCGAGAGTGATGTGCTTTGAAATAAAATAAACGTCAGTTATACACTACTCACTCAACACACAAATTTAGTTTCACGAAATACCTCTTAAGATCTAAAAGAATATATTAAAAATTTTCCATCGTTTATTACGACGAAAAAAAATTGTAGTTCTCAATTCTGCAAATATCGAAAAAAAAAAACAATAAATTTTTAATAAAATGTTATAACGTAGAAATAAACACAAAAATATGCGCCTAATACATTAAAAATTTTGATTTGCTGACTTTTAATATTCCTCTAACATATCCTTTTTTTTCTGCAATTTTATGCCAACTTATCTCATCAACTTATGACAAACACATATGTCATACATTTTCACAACTCATTTAATCAATTTCGCTGAAGTTCACAACTTCGCAGTACTCATGAGCTGCAAAGACAGATTGACAAGTCGACTGTGAAACTTTCGAAGAAATGCAAGAATTCTGCAGCGTCATATTTGTATAAGTTTTCAAGTAGAGCGCAAAAAAAAAGAAAACTACGCGAGGCAAACTTCGCTGACAAACAAATGATGATGCACAGATGCACCTCCACCAACCTTGCCATCAGCCATAAATAGACAAATAGAGACTGCAACAGCTGCTCTACATGGAATAGATTTAGTCAAATTACATAGGAAAGTTGCACAAATGCAATATGAGTAGTTTGCGCTGATCCACGCTTGAGTTTTCGCCAATTTTTTTTCGTATGATAAACGATTGAAAATTAACTTTACGTGTATGGCGGTGGCAAATGCAGCAGTAAGAGCTTTACTAGAAGTTGCAAGTAATTTCTATAAATTTTGGCAGCTTATTTTGTGTGCAAGGTGCTCAGACTGCATGGTCTGGCTGTGGCTGGAGTTAATCAATTGAGTATGTCAGTTCAATGCTGCATGATGCATGAGTTGTGAAGTTTTCGTTCAACTAAATTGATTGACTGAGTGTGTGAGTGAATGCTGCTTCTTGCAGATGCTAAAATTGCTACATCTGCATCCAAATCGTGTGTCTGTGTGTGTGTGTGTAGGGTATGTTTACTCGTACTTGTCAAACAAATAATATTTGAAATAATTTTTTCCAGAACTTATGAAAAACTTTTAAATTAACTTTTGCTGGTGCAATATTAAGTAACTCAACGAAATCCAACGAAGCTAATGCTATAATTTATTTTCTTATTAAATTGTTTTTATTTTCTTTCTTATTTTATTTCTATTTCTTCTTCTTCTTTTTCTTACGTGTGTTTTTACCGACAAGTCTGTCGTTTTGTTTGGGAAATGTCAAAAGTTTGCCACATAAATCGTCACAATTTGACAGAAAAGTTTTGCGGCCATTTTGTTGCGTTTCACTTGATTTAGATTTGATTTTATTTTGCTTCTTTTTTTTTTGTACCCTATACTTATATGGCTAAAGGATATTTGTATTAAAAATAATCATCCATAAAGTATATATATTCTCGATCAACATTAGAAGGCGAGTCGATATGAAAATATGTCCGTCTGTCTGGTTGTGTGTATGAACATCGAGAACTTGGAGACTATAAAAGATAGACTCTTCCAATTTGAGTATTTAGCCTGTTGTAAAAGGAATATCCATAAAAACCTTCCACGCCCTTCTGAGTTTTTTTTTTTTATAAACAAATTTCATATTTTTCTTGTTACTTCAGCTTTGGTATGACTTGCTTCAATTCTAATAATATGTTCTATATAGGTCCACAACGGACCACTAGAAGGTGCTTCCTTGGCTTTTGTAAAAAATCCTTTTTTGTTGATTTTTTTTTTGTAGCTTCCACTAATCCCATTATACTATGCTAAAAAAGTTTCAAATATTAACATACTCCCACAAGAATTTATAATTAATGATAGAGGGTATCTAGCAGTCACACATACTCGTTCTACATCGTTCTCTCTCATTTTTGTGCTATTTTCGTGCTGTTCTTTTTTTTTATTTTTGCTTTATAGTTTGATGTCATTAAGTTAGTGACCCAAGAAGTCTGTCAGTCAGCTGGACCGCCATTCACTGCCATTCAGGTGGTAGGAGAGTCACGCCATTGTGGCAATCGTCCTTAAACAAAGCACATGAGATGAAGTTAACTATTTCGTTGTGCTTTTCTTTTTTTTTATTGTTTACTCAAAATTGTCATCAATAATAATAGACGCGCAAAGGACAACGCCAACTTGAAGCATTAAGACCTAAGCACAGCTACTCGAAGTAGTAAATATGTTTTGTTATATGTAGGGAGAATATTTTATGTTTGTTCTACATAAAACATATATAGGTACATTTTATATATATGTATGTACCTATTATATATGGCAATTTTATTGATTGTGTGTTTTACTTGGCGAGTATATTTATGTGTATACACTTTTGACTTCATTCAACCGCAACTAGAAATATTTGAGCAACAAAACTTTTGTCATACTTTTTTTTTTTTTTATACACTATACTTAAAATTCGGCAAGTAAATAAGTTGGTAGTTAAATATGTCAAGTTTAAATTTAATATTAAATTTTCTTGCAAAAAATTCTTGAATTTTACTTCAACTGGGAAGCAAAACCAAACAGCGAACTCACAAACTGTGGAGAACACATTTGGTTTGCACTACAGCAAACTTCGTCGATAATATAACGAAGTTCAAATCGGCTTTATATAGAAAGCATAGCCTGTAAATCAGAACGGGCAGCCTACTGTAATAACTTACATGGAGAAATTATAGTGATATAGCAAAAAAAGAAATGTTAAACACAAATAGTTCACCTATCAAGGCTAGTGATGGGTCCAGTCTAGCGTCACCCGAACACTAACTGGCTCGCTGCATGCAGTTCTTCGAAGTCGATGACACTAAGTTATTCTCAACACTGCCCAGTGTCGAACCCAGCAGAAGCATTTCCGTTTACTGGAGACGAAGCTAAAAAACAACAAAGCTGCTACGCCAAATAGTTCACCAACTAAAGTGCATAGATATAGCGCAAATACCATATCATGCGTCCTATGTCCCATTTTTCGCGAAAAATGGATATCTGCGAGCATCCTAGATGACTGGAACGAGGGGGTAATCGTCATTATTACAAAAATGGGTAACCTCAGTCAATGGTGATACATCATAACTGCAGAGTCTGCAAGCTAATGCTCGTGCAATCGGTGTTAAAATCAACCTCTAAACTTCTCAGCAGCACTACTGAATGTCGAACTCTGAAGATACTCACTACTGAAGGTATGGTAGTGAAAATGGTGTTGTCGCTGAGTTTGACAAACAGTGACAAGTTCTCCTATTACAGCAGTTGGGACTCAACTACGGGTATAAGAAAATCACGGCTTGCTTTGCGAAAGCTGAACAAAATATGACGCTCGTATACGCATTCACTGAGATCTAAAATAAATGTATTCAACAGCTGTTTTCAAACAGCAGGATTATCTGCCGTATTTCCTGCCGTATTTTCTGTTGAAGATGCAATCGAGCTGATAATGCTTAACATTTAAATAGCTCCTTTGAAAGCATTGACATATTTTTGTATCTTATAGACTAATGAGTTTGTTAATAGCTTCACATATATGATTTGATTTTTGTTGTTAATTGAGCAAGAAAAGAAAAAAAATTAATGACTTTGTGGATAAAATTAAAGCAATTAGAGCGATATAAAGCGGAGATATAAAACTTCAGATAACCCACAGTGGTCGAAGTGTCCGAAAAATGGCGTACAATGTGAGCATATATATACACAAAAGTGGCTACAATTAACTGACTCTTTCAGACATATTGAAAGCAGGCGTTATCTATCTACAAATATACTAAAATCGTTTGTTTGTGCGCGCATCATGCCTAAACCGCTAAATCAATTTGTATGAATTTTCGTATAGAAATAGATAGAACGTTGGAAAAGAACATAGGCTACTTCTTGTTAAAGTCGGTGGGGACGATACCTCACTTCCCATATAAGCGACAAAAGCAAATTTGTCATACCTTTGCATCCAACTGAGGTGCATGGATGCAATTTAGTATACATTTTAAGGGATGTAGGATAGTATTAAGACGTTATACACCACCCAAACTACACTCTTTCCATATAAGCGAAAAAAAATTCGTGTTAATGGGATCGTGGGAAGTATTCCTATTTAGGTTGATTAAAATTCGATTGCGCGTTGCAACGCCACTCATTGTTCATATATTTGCATCCATTTGAGGTTCGGAGATGATAAAGAGGAGGTTAAGGCGTTAATATATACGAACTCATGACCCTATAGCAGTCCCAAAGCTCCCAATCAGGAAGCCTGACGGTACCTGGGCCACATCTTCGCAAGAACATGCTGAAAATTTTGCTATAAATTTCCAGCCTTTCGAAAACGACATCTGTACAAACATAAATGGAAATAAAGTTGACGCTAAACAGCCAGGGGCAGCTTGACCTCCAAGTTACTCCCATTACAGTCGAGGAAATCCAGTCGCATATAAAATGTCTACAGATCAGGAAGACCCCATGCAAAGATGGGCTGTAAAACTTTTCACACAAAGTTATGACAACCAAAGCAGTACTTTTCTTGGTTCTAATATTTAATGCGCTTCTGAGGTTAGGTCATATACTAAGGCAGTGGAAAAAGGCTCAAATCTGTATGATCTATAAATCCGGAAAGCGCTTACCGACGGTGGATTCATACAACCCCATCAGCTTACTGTCTGTGGTAGCCAAGCTATTCGAAAAGTGTCTGTTGACAAGAATGCTGGCGCTTGAAACTGTCAAAGAACGAATACCACCTTTTCTGTTTGGATTCCGCAAAGCAAATGGAACTCCAGAGCAACTTAATAGTGTGGTCAATTTCATTCTGGAAGGTTTTGAGGGCAAGGAGTATGCGGTAGCGGCCTACTTAAATATAACGCAGGCTTTCGCCAGAGTTTGGCACGATGGCCTCTTGTACAAGCTCTAAAGTATGTTGTACTTAGTATTGCATAGCTATCTGTAGGATAGAACCTGTTCTGTTGTCCTGGATGGAGTAGAGTTTAGTGTAAAAGTCATCCGTGCTGGAGTACCTCAAGGAAGTGTGCTGGGTCCCACACTCTTCTCGATCTTCATACACGACATGCCTACTGGTTCTGTAATACATGTGTATGATCCACAAGATATAACCACATTTGCAGACGTCACAGCTGTCCTGTCTAGAGACATATGCATATATAATGCCACTGATGAACTGCAATTGTATTTGTATGATTTCGGGCTGTGGGCAAAGAAGTGGAATATAGGTATCAATCTGAGCAAATGTGCTACGATTGGCTGAATGTCTGTGCGACTTCCTCCAAGATCAACTGTTGAGCCATTGTAAGCTCCTTCAGAGTCAGGATTGTCAAATTAAGCTGGCTCCTCCATGACAAAATCAACTTATCCTTAAAAAACAAGATAAATATTTACAAGCCTGGCGATAGGGACTACAAGTTTTTGGCAAACGCAGCCAAAAGTCTTAACAGTATAAGTGTGCTCCAAGCAAAGTTCCTCCGCACGATTTCAAATGCCCTATGGTTCAGGCGAACCTCAAATCTAGAAAAGGACCTAAAAGTTTCCAAAATAGGGAATTTAATTAATCGTCAGACCTGGGATAACATGAAGCACCTGAGCAACCATCCCAATCGGTTAGCTAGGCGCCTTCTAAAGCGACGCAGAAAGAGAGGAGTAATCATGCCGAAATTCATCCTGACGAACTCGCCGCCAGGGTAACTTAAAATTTTGCGGCAAAGTATTACCAATGAACAAATACATTTTCTTAATATATTTAATTTAACTTGTTCAAAAATAACAGAAGACTTCAAATAAGTTGGGAACGGATATATTGAAACAGTCAATTTAGAGCACTATCATGCGATTGAACGAATTGTGGTTAGCACCGGATGGAATGGAATTCTTGCGAAATTTAGGCAATAAGCTGTCTTCACAGCGACGTGAATTAACAGTTTTTTTGAAGCTCAATTCGGCATAAAGTCTACAAGAATGATCCAATAGAGATTCAAGCTTTTAAACGAATTATATCGAAAATATAATCAAAAGTGTCGAGTTCCAACGGCACCGTCGCGGTTAATATATTAGGGAAATATTTTTTCATAAATAATGTTTGTTTTGTTTTCTCTAAGTCAGAGAATCACACATCTAAATGGTAAGTCCTTGACAAAGAACAATGACTTGTTGAAATAAAGCCTAACATCCAATCAATAATTTTCGCCCAAAGGGTATTAAAAGTTTCGGTTTCACAGACATTTTAGTTGTTGCAGGTATTTATTTTGTTTTTCTCTATTTTTCATTTCTTTGTATATATTTATTTCTTTTATACTATTCGCTGGCAGACTTTTTGTTGACATTTTTATTGACATTCTATTAAATTTGGAGCGCGAGCACAAGTTCATTCAATCATTCATGCATTCATTCACTTCTTTGACGCCATTTTGCTTTAGTTTCTTCTTTTGAATGTTTTTTTGTTTGAAATTGCTAATGAAATAAGTTTCGCTAAGAATTTTATTAGGTGTGCAAAAAATATATTTATTAATTTAATTTCTCAAGCGGAAGTCATCGAAAGGCATCATTTAACGTTTTAAAGAACACATTAATTGCAGCTCAATGCAGCGTATCTAAAGTGTTTCAAGTGCTAATTGAATTTGCTGTACGTGAAATCGATAAAAATCATTTGCTGGTTTGGTCATTACTCTTCAAGTGCGATTTAAAAGGAGTACAAATGCTCGAAGACATTGGGTCAAATAGAAAGAAAGTAAGAAAGAAAGAAAAACAAACCGAATGAACTATCTAACGATGGCCATTGAAAGCGCATACTCAATGATCTGTTAAGTTGTGAAAGTGTAATAAAAATTCATACGTCCACGCATATCTACATGGAAAGGTGTTCGAGTTAAAATCGCCGCCACTAACTGCTCGTTAAGTGGGTGGGGTGCGCTGTTCAAGTTTCAAATGACCAAAAGAGAGGGTGACTGTGTGACTGCATTGATTGATAGTTACAGACATATACATACTCGACAGACTGTGTATGAAGTTTATCGAGTATAAATTACAAATGAGTTTGTGCTTTGATTAAAGGTTCTATGCAGTGCTTTGTGTTCATTAAAATTACAAATCAGTGCAGCTAAATGGAAAATCGTTTCGAAGGGCGTCATTGATTATAGGTTGAAAGTTGAATAGTAAAACTATTTTCAATAATTGTCGTCGCTGCTTGGCTTGCTTTAATACGAAAATAGTTTAAATGAAAAACAAAAACTTATTTAAAAATTCTGCAGCAAAACTAAAATTTTATGCATATAAAAGTCGTAAAACGTAGAACAAGAAGTTCTCCATTTGCATTATCTTGTGTAAAGATATTCAAGTACAGCAAGCGAAATAGAGAGAACAAATTCTTATTTAAATATTCTTGCAATAATATTTACCTACAATTCCCGCATCGACACCTCACCGACACCGTTGTCAAACTGGAGTGAGCGCTGCTAAAGCAATGGTTTGGGGTGAAGATTCTTAGATTCGCATTTAAATGTCGACAAAGACAACAACGATGACTGCCACTTCCGCGTGAACTAATTCGCTTGCACTACTGTTTCCGGTGCTCAAGCCGACAATGCGCTGTCTTTGTCTCGCATGCCATTTTTCCCCATTTAACCATATTCTCCCTCAATGTTCAACTTAAATTTTCTTTCTTCTCCCCTTTCTCAACAGCAGCAGCAGCAGCATTTTTATTGTTATTGTTTGTAATTGAAATGGTGTAAACGTACAAACGATAAAATATAAAATTGGAATAAGAATTCTCGTACTTTTGTCCTTTTGGCTCCTTCGCTGCTTTATTTCACTATTGATTCCTTCTTCATTGGATTCATTCGATTCCATTCCATTCCATGCCGCAGCGATTCGATTGCTCCATTTAACAAATTTCGATTTCCGTTTCAGATTTTGCCGCAGTCACTTCCTGTTTTCGCTCGTATAACATTTTCTGTAAGCGTTTTAAGTAGCGAAGCAGAAAACATAAAAAAAAAGAGAAAAAAACTTACTACGGTAGCAACGAAAGTTTTGTATACTGCACACGTAATTCGAATTTTTATGGAACTAATTGACTGATTAATTTAGTGAACTGTTAACTGAATATTCTGGAAACGAAAAAACGCTTTTTGTTATGCAGAAATTCAAGGATGATATTGCGTTTGAATATAAAAACTTCTTGGCTCAAAAGTTAATAGTTTTATACTCGTTATAAATAGTCAATTAATCGATAAATTGATTTAAAATGTTAATTTTTATTACACTTTTTGGAAGGACAAGCCTTATGGCAGCGGCACCATTTTGGCACCAAAACAAGCCACGATGAAAACATTAAAGCGATTTAAGTTGTATCGGTAGAGAAAAAAAAGGGAGGAAATAATTGGGTTTAATAGAGTTTGACAGGTTTTTTAGTTTGCTTCCAGTTTCGAAAGTTTTTACCTATAAGGACTTCTTGTAAAAAAACGTGAGGGCTGCCATAGAGTTTATTAGTTGGCGAACAGAGAGCATCACCACTTTCTCATGTAGTTGACCCGCGTAAGTCATTCGTAAGCAACCAGTGGCAATTCTCAGAACGCTACTCTGATCTCTCTGCAGGCATTGCAGCTGAGTGTTATTGAGGTAAGAAGTCCAGGCAGGACTTGCTAAAATTTTATTAGATAAAATTAAAGTCTTCTAAGTTGGTCCAGCTATTACTGTCAATAATTTGTCTTTCCACCTAAACCGATTATTCGTCTTGTTGGCATCTACACAACAAAAGTTTCACCAAATGTAATCGTGTACAGAACAGTTGGAATGATCAAAACCCAGCAACGTGGTTGACAGTAATAAGGACCGATTGAGAATAGTTAAGAATACTTAAAAGTGATTGAAAGTAGTTGAAAGTAGTTGAAAGTAGTTGAAAGCCATTAAAAGTGACTGAGAGTAAATGAAAGTAGTACAAAGTAGTTGAAAGTAGTTGAAAGTAGTTGAAAGTCGTTGAAAGTAGTTGAAAGTAGTTGAAAGTAGTTGAAAGTAGTTGAAAGCCATTAAAAGTAACTGAGAGTAAATGAAAGTAGTACAAAGTAGTTGAAAGTAGTTGAAAGCCATTAAAAGTGACTGAGAGTAAATGAAAGTAGTACAAAGTAGTTGAAAGTAGTTGAAAGTAGTTAAAAGTAGTTGAAAGTAGTTGAAAGCCATTAAAAGTGACTGAGAGTGGTTGAAAGAAGTACAAAGTAGTTGAAATTAATGAAAAGTGATTGAAATTAGTTGAAAATAGTATAAAGTATTTGGAAGCTATTAAAAGTGATTAGGAATAGTTAAAAGTGTTTGAAAGATATTGAAAATAGATGACAGTGCATTACTCACATCTACTTGAAAGTAGTTAAAAGTGATTGAAAATACATAATGTGATTGAAAATAATTTAAAGTGATTGAAAACAGACAAACATAATTGAAAACAATTTCAATTTAATAAAAGTAGAAGAATTTGATTGAAAGTAGTTGTTTGAAACAACAGAAAGTAATTGAAAGTATAAGAAAGGTATCGAAAATAGATGAACGTAATTAAAAGTTATTCAAAATAGTTTAAAGACTTTTAAGTACATATATGTACGCTGTTGAAAGTATATGAAAGTTGTTAAAAAAAATCAAAAGAGCATGAACATTATTGAAAGTAGTTAAAATCGATAAAAAGATATTGAAAATGCATTAAACGATGTCACTGTTTCAATCACTTTTATCTTTTTAAGAGTATTTTAAAATGATGGAGAATAGATGAAAGTGACTGAAATTAATTCATTAAAAGTAATTGAAAATGTATGAAAGTGATTGAAAATAGTTAAAAGTGATTGAAAATAGATGAAAGTGATTGAAAGTATGTAGTTAAAAGTAGTTTAAAATGATTGTAAATAGATCGAACTGACTTAAAGTAGTTGAAAATGTTTGAAAATAGATGGACATGATTTACTTTCAATCATTTTTATCTATTTTAAAGTGATTGAAAATGGATGAGAGTGATTGAAAGTAGTTATAAGTGATTGAAAATAGATGAAAGTGATTGAAATTTATTGAAAGTAGTAAAAAGTAATTGAAAATAGATGAAAGTAATTGAAAATAGATGAAAGTAGTTGAACGTAGTTAAAAGTGATTGATAACAGATGAAAGTGATTAAAAGTAGTTGAAAATTATTAAAAATTGTTGAACATGATTTGCTTTCAATCATTTTCATGTATTTAATAGTAGTTAAAAGTGTTTGAAAATAGATGAAAGTGATTGAATGTAGTTGAAAGTAGTTAATAGTGTTTGAAAATAGATGATTGTAATTGAAAGTAGTTGAAAGTAGTTTAAAGTGATTGAATGTAGATGAAAATTATTGATTGTAGATAAAAAGTTTTCTTAAATTTTGAAAAGTAGTTAAAAATAGAGATGGCTACTAGACGGCTGGACTTATGACCAAGCACGAGACTATATTGAAAAAAGCTGACAATAGCGGGTTAGCGAAAAAGGGGCGTGAGCATATCTTTCTTGACATAGCGGTAGATGGCTGCTATATAAGCTGAATGAAGAGAATTTCGAATACAAGTAATCAGTTTCAAAATGAAAATTTGCTTTAAGCTATGCCAAGCCAATCGATAACTAATAAAACCTTTCCATACTAAACATGTAGTGTACAATGCAATGCAAAAAGAAATCAACTTAAGATGAAATCAAGTATGAATAAGAAAGGAAAAAGAAAAAAAGAATATGTTCAGCTTGCAAAGGATATTGCAAGATTGAAGAGCAAATTTTACATATTAATTATTCGAAGGATATCCATTGCTGAAACAGCAATTATTTTCATGGATGATGAAAAAGACCGCGACTGCATTTAATTGGCACAAATTAAATTGAAGTTTTTCTTACATCTCACTGCACGACTCACAGGCAGTCGCCACACACAGCGCACCACAATATCAAAGCAACTTGACTGCTGTGCGAATATATGGTATCGTATGACATGGGCGACTGGCTAGGCAAATAGTGGGTGACGAGCTTTACGACATGCATTTATAAAGAGCTGAGTGAGTGAGTGTCAAAGGGCTGCAAAGCAATTACAAACGAGGGCGGCGCATTGCAGTATGAGTTAAGTAAAGACTAAAAATTTTATACTCAGCATGGCTTAACTCAGCTCCACTACAGCACTCGACACACGACACAGTTGGACTTGTCTCCTTTTTTTTTTTTTTTTTTGGTTATTCTCATATTCACATAATTACAGCTGCAACAACAGCAAAGGCAAGCCATAATCATGACAAAAACAAGTTGTACATACATATATGTATATAAAGTTGTACGTGCAAGTAGTCCAATCCAACTCCAGTGTCTCCTTTGAGTTTTCCAGAGTGGCAACAGCAGGAGTTGGCATAAAGCGATTCAACCGAAAAGCCTCATTGCTTCATGTCGAACATGCCAAACCACAACAGACGCTTTGGTCATTAATATGCATGCAGTTCAAGCGTCCAAAACTATCTTTTTTCTCACTCTGTCATACACATTGTTCATTCATAGCGCTTATTAGCAGTAGACGCCTTAGTATATATACTTCAATTCGAGAGTTTTTCTATAGCATTGTGACTGCTGATTAGACAAGTAAAAATATATTGCTCTAACTTAATTATTTGTTATGAAACCTCTTTGAATTTATATTTAAACACAATTTTATGAACATTATTGTTGATAAGCCTGCAGTACTTTGGGTCTACGTATGACCAACTGACAAGTCCACTGAATTTCCCATTGTTACCCGAGCTTGTCAGCCGTAAAATAGTTTGCCATAGCAAAATTTAAATTTTCTGCGTTTCACAAAGTGATTAAATTTCTTTAAATTGACGCTCCATAAGGGGAAGAATAGATTTATCTTTGGAAGAAACATCAAAGAATGGAACATATTTACTTCGAGTCTCGAATATCCTTGCAAAAAAATGATGACAAAACTGACAAACGTCGGAAAATTATTCCCAGTTTTCTTCGAAATTGGTAAAAGAATGTGAAAAATTTCAAGGTCTAACTAAGGTCTAACACTCAGAAAAGCATCAAATTCACACGACTCAAGGAAAAATTATTTGGACGCCGGCACATTAGGGTGAGTTTAGTCGACGGTACGTAAAATCATGCATTCAGAGTCAAAATCAAGGGCGTATTCAGGGGTCGCGGGGGGGTTCATGGACCACAAAAAACATAAAAAAAAAAAAAATAATTCAAATCATTTTTAATTTCTTGTAACCGATTTTTGAGCGTTTTTTATTTAAGAATATAAATATTCCTGATTAATTTACCTTTCATTTAAGAAAATAAAAAACGATGGACACTTTTCGAGAAATCGTAATATTTATGACGTACATTGAATACTACTTATCTAAAGAGAAAATAGAAGAGTTTTAGTATCTAATTTCGAAGGCTCTATCTTTTTAGGACTCCAATTTCTCAAGTAAGCAGATATATTGACTTTTTTTTTTTTAATTTTAATTTTAATTTTAATTAGAGTTGAAGCGGTACAATACGAAATAGTATCTTAACAATCTCAATTAAATAAATAAGAAAAGCCAAACCTTATGCTCTGAGCATGAGGACTGATTATGTACTAATTAGTATTAAAACTATTATTTCTATTAATATACACATATATACATATTAGTTGTGTTGTGCAGGGGGTTTCACGGTTTACCAACTGCCTTGGCAAACCCCTTTCTCTTTAATCGACTTAGAGGTCTGTTGGGGAGTAAGTCTCTCGCGAGCGTACTGCTGTGTCCTAGCAGCCTATCATTGTATCTGCTGGTATGTCTTCCTATTTGCTCTTCTACTGTATGTAGGTTGAGGTCACGATGAAGGGTGGAGCCGCGCACATACCACGGGCATTTCGTAATGCTTCTTAGGGTACGATTCTGCAGAACCTGAATGCGTTTATAGTTCTATTTTGCGGCAATTCCCCATATTTGAATACCATATAGCCATATCGGAGCAATGCAATGCACATATACAGCTCTTTTGGCCTTTAGTGACATGGTGCTTTTTCTGTTCATTAGCCACCGTAGTTGCTGCATTCGCTGACCACATTTTTTGTTAGTGGCTTTCAAGTGTGGGCCAAAAGTAAGTCGCTTATCCAGCGTTATGCCGAGATACTTTGCCTCTGAGGGTTGGTCTAAAGTGACTCCTTCCAATTGTGTAGGTGGTGTATGATCAACCAGTGTTTTTAGGGTAAAGCTAGGATTGGTAGTCTTCAAGGGATTAACCTTTAAATTCCATCTCTTGCACCAATCTGACATTGAGTTTATATACTCTTGCAGTCCATTTGCAGCCTCATTTCGGCATTTAGAGTTATAGAGCACTGCAATATCATCTGCGTACGTGGCAAGTAGAGCTTTACTGGGGGCCTCCATATGTTGATCGTTGGGACAAGGTAGATCCGCTGTATATATGGAGTACAACAGTGGGCCAAGTACACTGCCTTGCGGTACTCCAGCGCTCATTTGACGGGGGGCCGAGTAAGTGTCTCTGACCTTAACCTTGAACATTCGCTCTGCCAGATATTCTCTCAGGAGACCATAGTAGGGTGCTGGCAAGTATTGCTTTATTTTAAACAGAAGTCCATCATGCCACACTCTATCGAATGCCTGTTGTATGTCAATGAATACTGCATTGCAGTACTCAAGGTTATCATAAGCCTGCAAAATGTGCAACGCCAGTCTATGGATCTGTTCCACGGTCCCATGTCCTCTTCTGAAGCCAAACTGATGATTCGGCAATATATTGTCTTTAAGCAGGACTTCACCTAGCCGATTGGCAACAAGCCTCTCCCATACTTTGGATAAGGACGGCAGGAGACTAATTGGCCTATAAGACTCGCATTCCGTTTCAGATTTGCCTGGCTTGTGAATCATCTGAATTGCTGCCATCTTCCACTGTCTTGGAAACGCTTGTGTTCTGAGTATAGCATTAAATATTAATGCTATGTAAATAAGGGCCCTAGTTGGTAAGGCTTTAAGTGTGGCATGGCAAACCCTGTCAATTCCAGGAGCCTTTTTTATTGGCAGTGTCTTAATTATCTCCGCTATCTCGTTAATCCTTATTGGCTTTATGGGGAGAGACATCTGCAGCGGTGTCTGTAGGCTGTCTTGGATCTCGCTGACTTGTTCCGTTGTAGCAAAGTCATAGTTAGTTAGTTATATGGCCGTCAACCGTCTACCGGTCATGGCCGCGTCCAGGAAAGCGCGCCAGCCTCCATAATCCTGTGCGCGCTGGCGCCAGTCGTTCTGAATGCCAAGTACGGAGAGATCTTTCCATACCTGGTCATTCCATCGAGTGCCCGGTCGTCCTCTATGTCGGCGTCCACCAATCAAGTTTGGGCCCCCCATGTAAACCATGCGTGCTGGAGCTCCTTCGTCCATTCGAATGAGGTGCCCAGCCCAGTGCAGCCGGTGGAATTTTATGCGCTGGACTATGTCAACCTCATTGAATAGCTCGTACGGCTCGCGGTTCATACGGGACCTAAACTCGTCGCCGACTCTAATAGGACCAAAGATCCTGCGAAGAATCTTCCTCTCGAAGACTTCCAACGCTGTCTCATCCGACTCAATCACGGTCCATGCCTCTGCGCCATACAGTAGGACCGGGAGTATCAGCGTCTTATATATCTTTATTTTCGTCTGTCGAGAGAGGGCTTTACTTCTCATTTGCTTGCTCAGCCCAAAAAAACATCTGTTTGCAAGCGTGATTCTTCGCCTGATCTCCAGGCTGACGTTGTTGTTGCTGGTGATCTCTGTTCCGAGATAGACGAAGTTTTCTACAACACTGAAGTTGAAATTCTCCATCGTCACTGACCGTCCAAGACGCATTGACGGAGTGCGAGAAGACACCAAGTACTTCGTCTTGTCCTCGTTCACCGCTAGACCCATGAGCCGAGACTGTTTTTCAATCTCCGAGAACGCCTTGCTGACTCGCCGTTCCTGCGTACCGATGATATCGATGTCATCGGCGTAAGCGAGCAGCATCACTTCCCTTTGGAAGATCGAGCCCGACATACTCTGTATGTACGGGCATTGGCGTAGGATGTATTCCATCAGGAGATTGAAAAAATCGCACGATCGAGCATCGCCCTGCCTGAAACCTCTCTTGGTATCAAAGGGGTCGGAGAGGCTTTTCCCCACCCTGACAACGCTTTGTGAAAGTAGCAAAGTCATGATGGGTAAAACGAGCTTCTAAGTGGTGTGCAAAAGCGTTAGCTTGTTCCATATCATCCTTAGCCAGGCCACCTCCGGGGCACTTGACTGGAACCTGCCTGAAGGGCTGTCTTTTGAGCGATTTGGTACACTTCCAAAGGGAATAATTGGCATCAACGGTGCAGTCCATAGCCGCTAGTTTTTGCTCAAAGAAGTCGCTTCGAAGTTCTCTTAAAACATTTCTCAGCTGTTTTGCTGCCCGGTTCCACAGAAATCGGTCCCAAGGGTCTTGAGATCTGATTGCTCTTCTTTTTCCTTGTTGCCTCCCTTGTTAACTTGATGCCATAGTCTATGGGACCTGGCGGGGGATTGAGAGGTGTTGCAGCAGCTGCAGCCCTATGAATATTTTCCGTTAGAATATCTATCGCCATCTCGATATCCTCTCCAGAGTTTAGTGCAGAGTTTAATTGAAAACATCTCTCCAAATGCTGTTTAAAGACGATAAGGTCAGTTCGCTTAGTGATTAGTCGGGGACTGCAGCTGGCATCCAGCCCAATAGTCCCAATGGTGGCTATCAGAGCTAGATGGTCAAATTCTAGATCCCAGCTCTGGCATATGTTAGCGCTATAGTCGGGTATACCATGATGAACCGCAAAATCAATACATGTAGCAGTGTGACTGGGTATATATGGATACCTAGTTGGGGATCCTGTAGCAAGAACCTTAGCACCGCAAGCAGAAATGGCTTCTGCGAGTTCTCGTCCTCTGAGTGAGTTATATGTGTCGCCCCATAGCCAGTGGCGTGCATTCCAGTCACCGCCAACCAGGTATCTTTGTCCGCAGGCTCTAAGCATGTTAATGAAATGCCTTTCGTCAATTCTGTTCCTTGGGGGGCAGTAAATGGCGCTAAATTTCATGTCTCCCAGACCTGTAGCAACACTTATTGTTGCCATTTGTATGGTGGGCGTCTCCATGACCTTTTGTGGAAAGTGTCTAAGTGTCTCACTAGAACAGAAGCCGCTCCGCCGCTGTTATTATTGCGTGATGGTTTGAAAGCTGGATAGAAGGCGTATCCATAGATTTTTACTGTGTTCCCTCGGTTAAGCCTGATCTCACTCAGGAGAATAATGTAAATGTTATTAGTATGTGCAAATAGTTCAACTTCTCTGGCTTTGCCTGCAATGCCATTGGCATTCCAGATAAGAATCTTTAGCGGATTCATTGCAACGATGTTACGGTATTCTGAACCTGGAGAGTAGAACTCTCTCCGGTCCATCGCATTATTTTATTGGTCATTTCATGAACCAAATTTTCAAGCTTTTCCAGACGTTGGCTCACTAGCTTGTTTTGTTGTTTTTGCTCCTGTAGCTGCTGCTGTAGCCACAGATGAAATTGCTCTTGCTGCTGTTGTTGAAGTTGCTGCTGCCATTGTTGAAATTGTTGCTGCTGCTGCTGTAGCAATGATTGAACATCAAGCGGATTCTGTTGCTGTGTGAGATTTTGTGCTTGCGGGCGTGGCTGGGTAGGGCGATTGTTGCCTCTCGCAACTGCGGCATATGAGGCCCCTTTGTAGCTTGTATCGTGGCAAGGTAGTTGCTGCTGATTGCTTCGTATCTGCTGTTGTTGCGGTTGCAGCTGTTTTTTAGATCTCATGCTCCGTTCAGACTGCAAAATAGGTAGCTGTTGCTGATCCCTAGCAATGGTTGTTTGGAAGGGGTTATGATTACCTACACGTGAATTTATCTGGGCACGGCTCATGCTGGTTTTATTTTTGACCCTTTTAACAGGTCCCATAGATCGACGGAGAAATTCCTGATATTTTTCGCAGCCTTTGTAGCTGGCCATGTGGTTTCCACCGCAATGGATGCAGTTAAGCGGTACATTTTGTGGACGTATGCATTGCGAAGTACTGTGATTTTCTCCACATCTCGCACAGTTAGGATGGCGTCTACAATATTTAGCTGTGTGACCATATTCTTGGCAACGGTGACTATGAGCGATTTCTGCTGTTTTTCGCATTCTTTCTACCTTTACTTTTTGTCGGCAAAGGAATTTAATTTTATATATATCATTAATTTTTGCACAGGGTTTTATATTAATGAAAAATATATTAAGTCCTTCTTCTTTATTCCTCCTGGATTTTAAGTTGTGAATTTGAAGAACTTCATATCCCAATGTTTTGAAGTCGGTAATAATGTCACTGAACAGGGTGTTGTGTTGCATGTCCCTGACTACAATTCTATGCGGCTTTTCTGTTTCCATTTGGTAAGTATGGAATTCCATGCCGATTTCATCCATACGATTAACAATTGCCCTATAGGTGTCACTGTCCATAGGGAAGATTCTGACCGTATCCCCTTGATTAACCTTGACGGTGATTTTGTCCAAATTAGCGACCTCTCCTATAAGTTCGAAAAGGTCATTTATGTTGGAAATGTTTACAACTATTTGCGGTGGCTTTGGCGTTTTAAGTGGATTGCGTGCGTTATTTACTATGGGTTGTGAACTTCCATCCATATTATTGTCCTCAGTTATTGGAACGTTAGTTGGGTCTTCAGTAATGTCAGCCTCATCATCACTGTTTTCATCCATAGCAAGCATTGCAAACTTATTATTTGAGGATGTCTGATGAATTGTTGTAGGTGCATGCGACACTGAGTCAACGATTAATCTTTTGTTACTGCCAATGGGAGATAAGGGTTTAACACTTTTTCTCTTTATTTTATTCCGTGTCTGGTCATCCATTAGCCTAGCGGCGGCATTGGTGAGCTTTGTGGTTATAGTGTCAGTGGCGATTGATGACCTATTATGTATGTCAGCGCCTTTACCAGAGCAGAAGCCACTAGTTGTAACAGTAGCCATGGTGTATGTAGGATTACTAGTAGCACTAGTAAATGTTAATGTTGTAGTGGTCGTGCTGCTGGTAAAAGTTTGAGTTTGCATAACCTCATATGATAGTTTACCGGCTCCTGAGCGCATTCTTTCATAACCAATCGGCTTATTTCTAAGCTGATTGCCAGAAGAAAACGGCTCGTCCATAGGCATTTTGAATAATAATTGTTTATTAAAAATAAAATAGACAAATATATAAAGTTCAATTGGGTTGCACGTATTTAAAGTTAGTTTAAACTTCGCACAAACAGAACAAGTATGATTGGTTTCACTGATAAGAAATCTTTTTTGTTTATATTATTATTAGATCTTGTGCAGCCGCGGGCGAAGCGAGCGGTAATGCTTGCCGTAACGGCAGATCTTGCTGTTTTATCACACTTCTCTTAGTGATTATTTTGTTGTTGTTCACTTGCCGACACCGCACTAGACGGCGTCCAAAGTTGTGTACCGTTTACCGAATAACTGCACTGCTTAAGGCAGAAGATGAATAGCAATTTAGCTTATGCGCGACACG
>JAWNNP010002209.1:0-35804 GCA_035044805.1 Leucophenga maculata | reverse complement strand
AATATTCTCAGCGATAATCCCTCTAACTTCATTGGAATATCAAGTAAATATGTAAAAACATTCAAAGCTTTCTCAAAGAATAAAAACATATGTGACTATCTGGCTCAACATTGCATTAATTGACATTTTATTCCACCCGGTGCGCCTCATGTTGGAGGCATTTGGGAAACGGCCTTGAAATGTCTTAAGTTACATTTTTAAAGGGTTGTTAAAAATCATCGCTTGACTTTTGAAGAGCTTTAACAGGCGCAGTCCAACTCAAGGAAACTTACTTTGCTTCACGACGATGACATTGATAATAAAGATGTGCTCACTTCAGCGCATTTCTTAATAGGTCAATCGATAACTCAACTATCATATCCTTAATTCGTGATCCTTATAGCGTTTGCGGGGATCGTCATCAAAGGTCGTTCCGACGCTTCCTTTTAGTTTTCATTGGGGTTTTTTTTTTTTTAAGTGGCGGGTCCCAAGCCCAGCGCACCAACCCCTTTTTAAAGGAGAGGGGGCCCCTTCGCCTTCTCACGTTAGCTCACCTCTGAACGGATGTTCAGAGGCTACCCAGGAGATACGTGTCCTAACGGACGTGTGAGTTGCTTGGACCGTTTGACACAAGAATCATTGTTGGCCATTCCCAGGTGTATGGCAGTCAACAACTTTCCACACAATGTGCACTTGAGCAAACGAATCCCAATCTCCCAAGAGAGCTACAGCGCGAATCCTAAATATGATCCCGTCTGGAAATAAGAAGACGAAAAGCGATAGCATTCGACACGCAGATATGCATATCGCCAAGGTGCGTTTGATCATTGCGGCGCAGAAACAGTATTATCCACATGAATACGCCCTGCTCCAGAACAGCCAGCCGGTGTCCGCAAAGAGTTCTCTAGCCTCCCTTAATCTGAAGCTAGACAGCGAACATCAGAATCGAGTGAACGGTAGGTTAACCCACGCTTTGCTCTCATTTAGCGAACGAAACCCTATCTTGCTTCCGAACAAGTCTCACTTATGTAGCTTATTCCTTCAGTTCTTGCATAGAACTTTACTGCACGCAGATGTGCAATTGATGGTACGCGCCGTACGTCAGGAATTCTACGTCCCCAAGTTGAAGAGTGCGGTAAAGAGCTGTGTTCGCAGTTGCAAAATATGCACGATTTATAAGCAAAGGCTGCAGTGCCAGTTGATGGCTCCTCTACCTCCTGAGCGGGTTCGTTTTGCCTCTCCTTTTACAGTCACAGTAGTAGATTTCGCCGGGCCATTTGCCATTAAATCCTCCATCTTGCGCCAGGGAGCCGTTATTAAAGGATATGTTTCCGTATTCGTGTGCTTCACGACGAAAGCGATCCACCTCGAAGCGGTGTCGTCTCTTTCTACGTCTGCTTTCTCAGCTGCATTTGATCGTTTTGTTGGTCGGCGTGGCTTACCTCACAAAATGGTATCGGATAATGGTAGAAACTTTGTAGGCGCCAGTCGAGCGATGTTGAGAGAGTTCAAAGAGTTTCTTCGTACCGCGTCTGACTGTATTGTCACCAAGTACAGCAGTCAGGGGTTTCTGTGGTCCTTTATTCCACCTAGTGCCCCTCATATGGGTGGGCTATGGGAAGCTGCCGTAAAAAGCTTTAAAACACACTTTAAGAAGGTAGCCGGGACGCATACGTTCACCTTCGAGGAGTTTTCAACGCTTCTAGCCCGAATAGAGGCAGTGTTGAACTCTCGTCCACTCTCTCCTATCAGCGACGACCCTTCCGAACTGCTTCCTTTGACTCCTGGCCACTTCCTGCGTGGTAGCCCTTTAACGGCATTCCCGGAACTCCCCAGAGAGAATGTGTCTCTGCTGGGAAAAGTTGAAATATATGCACCAGGAGTTCAGTCGGCGCTGGAAAACGGAGTATTTGACCGAACTCCACCGTCGTGGTAAATGGAAGCAACGTCAGCGCGATTTGAAGGAAGACGACTTCGTGGTCATTAAAGAAGATCAGCTGCCGCCAACCGAATGGAAGATGGGTCGAGTCGTTCAGACCCATCCAGGGACGGACGGACGCGTGCGGACCGTTGATATTCGTACATCGGGTGGTGTGGTTACGCGTGCAATTGCGAAACTGGTTTTGCTGCCAATGTGCTCTGACCAACACCAATAATCTTAATGCTATTCCCTTAAATTTTAACTTTACACCTCTAGTACGTTAATTTGTAGAATAACAGTAGTCTCAAAACTAACCTAGCCCTAGGGGTTGCTCTATACCACTGCCTCAGGGATTTAACTACCAATGCCCTTACTGATACCTTTCTTTTGTACCCTACAGGTCGTTTCTGCTATGCAGGCTATGCAAAAAGCAGCATGCGCTGCGTTTTTGTCCAGCCTTCAAGCGAATGAAGCCTATTGAACGGCGACAAGCTGCTAGGCGTCTGGAGTATTGCGGCAATTTTCTTGCCAAATCGCACCGTATCGGTGCATGTCGTTCCAAAGAGGTGTGCGGGGTGTGTGGCGACCTTCACCGCACGATGCTGCACGTGTCAATGGAGGATATGCGGTCCGCCTCTCAACGACAGAACAACGGAAGATCCAAGAAGGCGCCGCCAGCAACAGATCTGCGGAAGAGGCTAGGGCGCCGTCGGTCTTCGGCAGAGACGTCATCCGAGGCCGCACCGAAGCGACAGTCTCGATCCAGGGTGCGTCGACCGGAAGGTGAGCGTCGGCCAGGGAGTGTGCGTCGTCGAGTAAGCATTGTCGACAATGTGGAGGAACGCGTCAAGGTAGCCATTCGCAGTCTTACTGGACTGGCCGAGTTATTGATGGTTGCCACTCGGCAAGGCGGGCGGCATGTTCGCGCGGGGTCGACCCGTAAGTGAAGTTGATTCATTGCAATGAATTAAATATATTATTATAAGTCTAAAGTATTAGTTAGAAAATGAATTGTAACGAATTTGGAGTATTTTTCGTTTGAACCCTGTGCTGTGGAAGTCGATTAAAGCGCCATACTTGGTTTCCACGATCGCGGTCGTGTCAACCTGAAAAACTATAGCTAGTTAGTTGGAAACAA
Source organism: Leucophenga maculata (assembly GCA_035044805.1). Classification (NCBI taxonomy): domain Eukaryota; kingdom Metazoa; phylum Arthropoda; class Insecta; order Diptera; family Drosophilidae; genus Leucophenga; species Leucophenga maculata. The sequence goes on along the minus strand of JAWNNP010002209.1, from coordinate 32,766 downwards.
ACGCTAAAAGGAACGACACGGAGCATACGGGAGTGCAGTTGCTGAATTTATAAGAAAATTATGAGTCCCAGTATTAAATAAAACTTATAACGTTTTTTCATAACCCATAATTAAAATCGGTGTCTCTTCTTATAAAATAAAAGTGTCGTGAGCCTTTCAGCTCATCTCTCATCTTTCATCGAACTCATCTCGACACCAACCTCAGCGGGGTCACAGCAGCATAGCCGTTCCTCAGCGCACCAGCGGGAGCGGTCGTTAAGTAGCACCAGCCCAGCCGCCGAGTTACCATTCACTGCTTGATTACAGGTGAGTTACCGGCTGCCTATGCCATATTTAAACCTAATTAGCGTATGCAGGTTGAACGTTTCCTATACGTTCGGCTAAATAATTTGCCCGTGAACCTTAGTTCACCCGTTTTGAGCAGCTCTCCGCTCAATCACCTACCGCGGTCAGATAAAATGTACCGAACGCACTCTTTGCGATCGGCCGCGTTTTGATTAAGCGCAAGTAATTACACGGTGTAAATGTTAAAGATTCCAGGAGAAGTCAAGCTGTTAAGTTAGTCAAAATCGGAGGGGGCGATACCCCAGCCGAAATATATGCAATAATCAAAATTTGGGAATACCCAATCGCCATATAAGCGATAATCAACATTTTTGATATCTTTTCATCCTTTTAAGGTACAGAGATGAAACTAGGTATACATGTTTAAATGACCAGGAGAAGTCAATCTGTTTAAGTTTACTCAAAATCGGAGGGAGCGGTACCACACCCCCAATATAAGCGATAATCAAAATTTGACAAATAGCCAACCCCCCATATAGGCCATAATCAACTTTTTTCATATCTTTGCATCCATTTCAGGCACAGAGATAAAACTCGGTATAAATGTAAAAGATTCCAGGAGAAGTCAAGCTGTTAAGTTTGGTCAAAATCGGAGGGGGCGATACCCCAGCCAAAATATATGCAATAATCAAAATTTGGGAATACCCAACCGCCATATAAGCGATAATCAACATTTTTGATATCTTTGCATCCATTTAAGGTACAGAGATGAAACTTGGTATACATGTTAAAAGGACCAGGAGAAGTCAACCTGTTAAGTTTGGTCAAAATCGCAGGGGCCGATAGCCCACCCTCAATATAAGCGATAATCCAAATTTGGGAATACCCAACCGCTATATAAGCGATAATCAACATTTTTCATATCTTTGCATCCATTTAAGGTACAGAGATGAAACTTGGTATACATTTTAAAAGGACCAGGAGAACTCAACCTGTTTAAGTTTAGTCAAAATCGGAGGGAGCGATACCCCACCAACAATATAAGCGATAATCAAAATTTGACAAGTAGCCAACCCCCCATATAGGCCATAATCAACATTTTTCATATATTTGCATCCATTTAAGGTACAGAGATAAAACTCGGTGTAAATGTTAAAGATTCCAGGAGAAGTCAAGCTGTTAAGTTTGGTCAAAATCGGAGGGGGCGATACCCCAGCCAAAATATATGCAAAACAATCAAAATTTGGGAATACACAACCGCCATATAAGCAATAATCAACATTTTTGATATCTTTGCATCCATTTCAGGCACAGAGATAAAACTCGGAATGTATGTTAAAATGACCTGGAGAAGTCAACCTGTTAAGTTTGGTCAAAATCGCAGGGGGCGATAGCCCACCCTCAATATAAGCGATAATCCAAATTTGGGAATACCTAACCGCCATATAAGCGATAATCAACATTTTTCATATCTTTGCATCCATTTAAGGTACAGAGATGAAACTTGGTATACATGTTAAAAGGACCAGGAGAAGTCAACCTGTTTAAATTTAGTCAAAATCGGAGGGAGCGATACCCCACCAACAATATAAGCGATAATAAAAATTTGATAAATAGCCAACCCCCCATATAGGCCATAATCAACTTTTTTCATATCTTTGCATCCATTTAAGGTAAAGAGATAAAACTCGGTATAAATGTAAAAGCTTCCAGGAGAAGTCAGGCTGTTAAGTTTGGAAAAAATCGGAGGGGGCGATAGCCCACCCAAAATATATGCAATAATCAAAATTTGGGAATACCCAACCGCCATATAAGCGATAATCAACATTTTCGATATCTTTGCATCCATTTAAGGTACAGAGATGAAACTTGGTATACATGTTAAAAGGACCTGGAGAAGTCAACCTGTTAAGTTTGGTCAAAATCGCAGGGGCCGATAGCCCACCCTCAATATAAGCGATAATCCAAATTTGGGAATACCTAACCGCCATATAAGCGATAATCAACATTTTTTATATCTTTGCATCCATTTAAGGTACAGAGATGAAACTTGGTATACATGTTAAAAGGACCAGGAGAAGTCAACCTGTTTAAGTTTAGTCAAAATCAGAGGGAGCGATACCCCACCAACAATATAAGCGATAATCAAAATTTGACAAATAGCCAACCCCCCATATAGGCCATAATCAACTTTTTTCATATCTTTGCATCCATTTAAGGTACAGAGATAAAACTCGGTACAAATGTTAAATATTCCATGAGAAGTCAAGCTGTTAAGTTTGGTCACAATCGGAGGGGGCGATACCCCAACCAAAATATATGCAATAATCAAAAGTTGGGAATACCCAATCGCCATATAAGCGATAATCAATATTTTTGATATCTTTGCATCTGTTTTCATTTCAGGCACAGAGATAAAACTCGGTAAGTATGTTAAAAGAACCTGGAGAAGTCAAACTGTTAAATTTGGTCAAAATCGCTGGGGACGATAGCCCACCCTCAATATAAGTGATAATCAAAATTTGGGAATACCCAACCGCCATATAAGCGATAATCAACATTTTTGATATCTTTGCATCCATTTAAGGTACAGAGATGAAACTCGGTATACATGTTAAAAGGACAAGGAGAAGTCAACCTGTTTAAGTTTAGTCAAAATCTGAGGGGGCGATACCCCACCAACAATATAAGCGATAATCAAAATTTTATAAATAGCCAACCCCCCATATAGGCCATAATCAACTTTTTTCATATCTTTGCATCCATTTAAAGTACAGAGATAAAACTCGGTATAAATGTTAAAGATTCCAGGAGAAGTCAGGCTGTTAAGTTTGGTCAAAATCGCAGGGGGCGATAGCCCACCCTCAATATAAGCGATAATCAAAATTTGGGAATACCCAACCGCCATATAAGCGATAATCAACATTTTTGATATCTTTGCATCCATTTAAGGTACAGAGATGAAACTCGGTATATACGTTAAAAGGACCAGGAGAAGTCAACCTGTTAAGTTTAGTCAAAATCGCAGGGGGCGATAGCCCACCCTAGATATAAGTGATAATCAAAATTTGGGAATACACAACCGCCATATAAGCGATAATCAACATTTTTGATATCTTTGCATCCATATAAGGTACAGAGATGAAACTCGGTATACATGTTAAAAGGACCAGAAGAAGTCAAGCTGTTTAAGTTTTGTCAAAATCTGAGGGAGCGATACCCCACCAGCAATATAAGCGATAATAAAAATTTGATAAATAGCCAACCCCCCATATAGGCCATAATCAACTTTTTTCATATCTTTGCATCCATTTAAGGTACAGAGATAAAACTCGGTGTAAATGTTAAAGATTCCAGGAGAAGTCAAGCTGTTAAGTTTGGTCAAAATCGGAGAGGGCGATACCCCACCCAAAATATATGCAATAATCAAAATTTGGGAATACCCAACCGCCATATAAGCGATAATCAACATTTTTGATATCTTTGCATCCATTTCAGGCACAGAGATAAAACTCGGTATGTATGTTAAAAGAACCTGTAGAAGTCAAGCTGTTAAGTTTGGTCAAAATCGCTGGGGGCGATAGCCCACCCTAGATATAAGTGATAATCAAAATTTGGGAATACACAACCGCCATATAAGCGATAATCAACATTTTTGATTTCTTTGCAACCATTTAAGGTACAGAGATGAAACTAGGTATACATGTTAAAATGACCAGGAGAAGTCAATCTCTTTAAGTATACTCAAAACCGGAGGGAGCGGTACCCCACTAACAATATAAGCGATAATCAAAATTTGACAAATAGCCAACCCCCCATATAGGCCATAATCAACTTTTTTCATATCTTTGCATCCATTTAAGGTACAGAGATAAAACTCGGTATAAATGTTAAATATTCCATGAGAAGTCAAGCTATTAAGTTTGGTCAAAATCGGACGGGGCGATACCCCAGGCAAAATATATGCAATAATCAAAAGTTGGGAATACCCAATCGCCATATAAGCGATAATCAATATTTTTGATATCTTTGCATCTGTTTTCATTTCAGGCACAGAGATAAAACTCGGTAAGTATGTTAAAAGAACCTGGAGAAGTCAAACTGTTAAGTTTGGTCAAAATCGCTGGGGACGATAGCCCACCCTCAATATAAGTGATAATCAAAATTTGGGAATACCCAACCGCCATATAAGCGATAATCAACATTTTTGATATCTTTGCATCCATTTAAGGTACAGAGATGAAACTCGGTATACATGTTAAAAGGACAAGGAGAAGTCAACCTGTTTAAGTTTAGTCAAAATCTGAGGGGGCGATACCCCACCAACAATATAAGCGATAATCAAAATTTGACAAGTAGCCAACCCCCCATTTAGGCCATAATCAACATTTTTCATATCTTTGCATCCATTTAAGGTACAGAGATAAAACTCGGTATAAATGTTAAAAATTCCAGGAGAAGTCAGGCTGTTAAGTTTGGTCAAAATCGCAGGGGGCGATAGCCCACCCTCAATATAAGCGATAATCAAAATTTGGGAATACCCAACCGCCATATAAGCGATAATCAACATTTTTGATATCTTTGCATCCATTTAAGGTACAGAGATAAAACTCGGTATAAATGGTAAAGATTCCAGGAGAAGTAAAGCTGTTAAGTTAGGTCAAAATCGGAGGGGGCGCTACCCCAGCCAAAAAATATGCAATAATCAAAATTTGGGAATACCCAACCACAATATAAGCGATAATCAACATTTTTGTTATCTTTGCATCCATTTCAGGCACAGAGATAAAACTCGGTATGTATGTTAAAGGGTCTGGAGAAGTCAACCTGTTAAGTTTGGTTAAAATCGCAGGGGGCGATACCCCACCCTCAATATAAGCGATAATCAAAATTTGGGAATACCCAACCTCCATATAAGCGATAATCAACATTTTTGATATCTTTGCATCCAATTAAGGTACAGAGATAAAACTCGGTATAAATGGTAAAGATTCCAGGAGAAGTAAAGCTGTTAAGTTTGGTCAAAATCGGAGGGGGCGCTACCCCAGCCAAAAAATATGCAATAATCAAAATTTGGGAATACCCAACCACAATATAAGCGATAATCAACATTTTTGTTATCTTTGCATCCATTTCAGGCACAGAGATAAAACTCGGTATGTATGTTAAAGGGTCTGGAGAAGTCAACCTGTTAAGTTTGGTTAAAATCGCAGGGGGCGATACCCCACCCTCAATATAAGCGATAATCAAAATTTGGGAATACCCAACCGCCATATAAGCGATAATCAACATTTTTGATATCTTTGCATCCATTTAAGGTACAGAGATGAAACTCGGTATATATGTTAAAAGGACCAGGAGAAGTCAACCTGTTAAGTTTAGTCAAAATCGCAGGGAGCGGTACCCCACCCCAATGTAAGCGATAATCAAAATTTGAAAAATAGCCAACCCCCCATATAGGCCATAATAAACTTTTTCCATATCTTTGCATCCATTTAAGGTACAGAGATAAAACTCGGTATACATGTTAAAGGTTCCAGGAGAAGTCAAGCTGTTAAGTTTGGTAAAATCGGAGGGGGCGATACCCCACCCTCAATATAAGCGATAATCAAAATTTGGGAATACCCAACCGCCATATAAGCGATAATCAACAATTTTGATATCTTTGCATCCATTTAAGGTACAGAGATGAAACTCGGTATACATGTTAAAAGGACCAGGAGAAGTCAACCTGTTTAAGTTTGGTTAAAATCGGAGGGAGCGAGACCCCACCAACAATATAAGCGATAGTCAAAATTTGACAAATAGCCAACCCCCCATATAGGCCATAATCAACTTTTTCCATATCTTTGCATCCATTTAAGGTACAGACATGAAACTCGGTATACATGTTAAAGATTCCAGGAGAAGTCAAGCTGTTAAAATTGGTCAAAATCGCAGGGGGCGATAGCCCACCCTCAATATAAGCGATAATCAAAATTTGGGAATACCCAACCGCCATATAAGCGATAATCAACATTTTTGATATCTTTGCATCAATTTCAGGCACAGAAATAAAACTCGGTATGTATGTTAAAAGGATCTGGAGTAGTCAACCTGTTAAGTTAGGTCAAAATCGCAGGGGGCGATAGCCCACCCTCAATATAAGCGATAATCAAAATTTGGGAATACCCAACCGCCATATAAGCGATAATCAACATTTTTGATATCTTTGAATCCATTTCAGGCACAGAGATAAAACTCGGTATGTATGTTAAAAGGACCTGGAGAAGTCAACCTGTTAACTTAGGTCAAAATCGCAGGGGGCGATAGCCCACCCTCAATATAAGCGATAATCAAAATTTGGGAATACCCAACCGCCATATAAGCGATAATCAACATTTTTGATATCTTTGCATCCATTTCAGGCACAGAGATAAAACTCGGTATGTATGTTAAAAGAACCTGGAGAAGTCAACCTGTTAAGTTTGGTCAAAATCGCTGGGGACGATAGCCCACCCTCAATATAAGTGATAATCAAAATTTGGGAATACGCAACCGCCATATAAGCGATAATCAACATTTTTTATATCTTTGCATCCATTTAAGGTACAGAGATGAAACTCGGTATACATGTTAAAAGGAACAGGAGAAGTCAATCTGTTTAAGTTTAGTCAAAATCGGAGGGAGCGATACCCCACCAACAATATGTGCGATAATCAAAATTTGACAAATAGCCAACCCCCCATATAGGCCATAATCAACTTTTATCATATCTCTGCATCCATTTAAGGTACAGAGATAAAACTCGGTATACATGTTAAAGATTCCAGGCGAAGTCAAGCTGTTAAGTTTGGTCAAAATCGGAGGGGGCGATACCCCAGCCAAAATATATGCAATAATCAAAATTTGGGAATACCCAACCGCCATATAAGCGATAATCAACCTTTTTGATATCTTTGCATCCATTTCAGGCACAGAGATAAAACTCGGTATGTATGTTAAAAGGACCTGGAGAAGTCAGGCTGTTAAGTTAGGTCAAAATCGGAGGGGGCCGATAGCCCACCCTCAATATAAGCGATAATCAAAATTTGGGAATACCCAACCGCCATATAAGCGATAATCAATATTTTTGATATCTTTGCATCCATTTCAGGCACAGAGATAAATTTCGGTATGTATGTTAAAAGGACCTGAAGTCAACCTGTTAAGTTAGGTCAAAATCGCAGGGGGCGATAGCCCACCCTCAATATAAGCGATAATCAAAATTTGGGAATACCCAACCGCCATATAAGCGATATACAACATTTTTGATATCTCTGCATCCATTTCAGGCACAGAGATAAAACTCGGTATGTATGTTAAAAGAACCTGGAGAAGTCAACCTGTTAAGTTTGTTCAAAATCGCTGGGGACGATAGCCCACCCTCAATATAAGTGATAATCAAAATTTGGGAATACCCAACCGCCATATAAGCGATAATCAACATTTTTGATATCTTTGAATCCATTTCAGGCACAGAGATAAAACTCGGTATGTATGTTAAAAGGACCTGGAGAAGTCAACCTGTTAACTTAGGTCAAAATCGCAGGGGGCGATAGCCCACCCTCAATATAAGCGATAATCAAAATTTGGGAATACCCAACCGCCATATAAGCGATAATCAACATTTTTGATATCTTTGCATCCCATTCAGGCACAGAGATAAAACTCGGTATGTATGTTAAAAGAACCTGGAGAAGTCAACCTGTTAAGTTTGGTCAAAATCGCTGGGGACGATAGCCCACCCTCAATATAAGTGATAATCAAAATTTGGGAATACCCAACCGCCATATAAGCGATAATCCACATTTTTGATATCTTTGCATCCATTTAAGGTACAGAGATGAAACTCGGTATACATGTTAAAAGGAACAGGAGAAGTCAATCTGTTTAAGTTTAGTCAAAATCGGAGGGAGCGATACCCCACCAACAATATGTGCGATAATCAAAATTTGACAAATAGCCAACCCCCATATAGGCCATAATCAACTTTTTTCATATCTTTGCATCCATTTAAGGTACAGAGATAAAACTCGGTATACATGTTAAAGGTTCCAGGAGAAGTCAAGCTGGTAAGTTTGTACAAAATCGGGGGGGACGATAGCCCAGCCAAAATAAATGCAATAATCAAAATTTGGGAATACCCAACCGCCATATAAGCGATAATCAACATTTTTGATATCTTTGCATCCATTTCAGGCACAGAGATAAAACTCGGTATGTATGTTAAAAGAACCTGGAGCAGTCAACCTGTTAAGTTTGGTCAAAATCGCTGGGGACGATAGCCCACCCTCAATATAAGTGATAATCAAAATTTGGGAATACCCAACCGCCATATAAGCGATAATCAACATTTTTCATATCTTTGCATCCATTTAAGGTACAGAGATGAAACTCGGTATACATGTTAAAAGGACCAGGAGAAGTCAACCTGTTTAAGTTTAGTCAAAATCGGAGGGAGCGATACCCCACCAACAATATAAGCGATAATCAACATTTGACAAATAGCCAACCCCCCATATACGCCATAATCAACTTTTTTCATATCTTTGCATCCATTTAAGGTACAGAGATAAAACTTGGTATAAATGTTAAAGATTCCAGGAGAAGTCAAGCTGTTTAGTTAGTCAAAATCGGAGGGGGCGATACCCCAGCCAAAATATATGCAATAATCAAAATTTGGGAATACCCAATCGCCATATAAGCGATAATCAACATTTTGATATCTTTGCATCCATTTCAGGCACAGAGATAAAACTCGGTATGTATGTTAAAAGAACCTGGAGAAGTCAAGCTGTTAAGTTTGGCCAAAATCGCTGGGGGCGATAGCCCAACCTAGATATAAGTGATAATCAAAATTTGGGAATACACAACCGCCATATAAGCGATAATCAACATTCTTGATATCTTTGCATCAATTTCAGGCACAGAGATAAAACTGGGTATGTATGTTAAAAGGATCTGGAGTAGTCAACCTGTTAAGTTAGGTCAAAATCGCAGGGGGCGATAGCCCACCCTTAATATAAGCGATAATCAAAATTTGGGAATACCCAACCGCCATATAAGCGATAATCAACATTTTTGATATCTTTGCATCCATTTCAGGCACAGAGATAAAACTCGGTATGTATGTTAAAAGAACCTGGAGAAGTCAACCTGTTAAGTTTGTTCAAAATCGCTGGGGACGATAGCCCACCCTCAATATAAGTGATAATCAAAATTTGGGAATACCCAACCGCCATATAAGCGATAATCAACATTTTTGATATCTTTGAATCCATTTCAGGCACAGAGATAAAACTCGGTATGTATGTTAAAAGGACCTGGAGAAGTCAACCTGTTAACTTAGGTCAAAATCGCAGGGGGCGATAGCCCACCCTCAATATAAGCGATAATCAAAATTTGGGAATACCCAACCGCCATATAAGCGATAACCAACATTTTTGATATCTTTGCATCCCATTCAGGCACAGAGATAAAACTCGGTATGTATGTTAAAAGAACCTGGAGAAGTCAACCTGTTAAGTTTGGTCAAAATCGCTGGGGACGATAGCCCACCCTCAATATAAGTGATAATCAAAATTTGGGAATACCCAACCGCCATATAAGCGATAATCCACATTTTTGATATCTTTGCATCCATTTAAGGTACAGAAATGAAACTCGGTATACATGTTTAAAGGAACAGGAGAAGTCAATCTGTTTAAGTTTAGTCAAAATCGGAGGGAGCGATACCCCACCAACAATATGTGCGATAATCAAAATTTGACAAATAGCCAACCCCCATATAGGCCATAATCAACTTTTTTCATATCTTTGCATCCATTTAAGGTACAGAGATAAAACTCGGTATACATGTTAAAGGTTCCAGGAGAAGTCAAGCTGGTAAGTTTGTACAAAATCGGGGGGGACGATAGCCCAGCCAAAATATATGCAATAATCAAAATTTGGGAATACCCAACCGCCATATAAGCGATAATCAACATTTTTGATATCTTTGCATCCATTTCAGGCACAGAGATAAAACTCGGTATGTATGTTAAAAGGACCTGGAGAAGTCAACCTGTTAACTTAGGTCAAAATCGCAGGGGGCGATAGCCCACCCTCAATATAAGCGATAAACAAAATTTGGGAATACCCAACCGCCATATAAGCGATAATCAACATTTTTGATATCTTTGCATCCATTTCAGGCACAGAGATAAAACTCGGTATGTATGTTAAAAGAACCTGGAGAAGTCAACCTGTTAAGTTTGGTCAAAATCGCTGGGGACGATAGCCCACCCTCAATATAAGTGATAATCAAAATTTGGGAATACCCAACCGCCATATAAGCGATAATCAACATTTTTCATATCTTTGCATCCATTTAAGGTACAGAGATGAAACTCGGTATACATGTTAAAAGGACCAGGAGAAGTCAACCTGTTTAAGTTTAGTCAAAATCGGAGGGAGCGATACCCCACCAACAATATAAGCGATAATCAACATTTGACAAATAGCCAACCCCCCATATACGCCATAATAAACTTTTTCCATATCTTTGCATCCATTTAAGGTACAGACATGAAACTCGGTATACATGTTAAAGATTCCAGGAGAAGTCAAGCTGTTAAGTTTCGTCCACATCGGAGGGGGCGATACCCCAGCCAAAACATATGCAATAATCAAAATTTGGGAATACCCAATCGCCATATAAGCGATAATCAACATTTTGATATCTTTGCATCCATTTCAGGCACAGAGATAAAACTCTGTATGTATGTTAAAAGAACCTGGAGAAGTCAAGCTGTTAAGTTTGGTCAAAATCGCTGGGGGCGATAGCCCACCCTAGATATAAGTGATAATCAAAATTTGGGAATACACAACCGCCATATAAGCGATAATCAACAGTTTTGATATCTTTGCATCCATTTAAGGTACAGAGATAAAACTCGGTATAAATGTTATAGATTCCAGGAGAAGTCAAGCTGTTAAGTTTGGTCAAAATCGGAGGGGGCGATACCCCAGCCAAAATATATGCAATAATCAAAATTTGGGAATACCCAACCGCCATATAAGCGATAATCAATATTTTTGATATCTTTGCATCTGTTTTCATTTAAGGCACAGAGATAAAACTCGGTATACATGTTAAAAGGGCCAGGAGAAGTTAACCTGTTAAGTTTAGTCAAAATCGGAGGGAGCGATACCCCACCAACAATATATGCGATAATCAAAATTTGACAAATAGCCAACCCCCCATCCATTTTATCCATTTAAGGTACAGAGATAAAACTCGGTATAAATGTTATAGATTCCAGGAGAAGTCAAGCTGTTAAGTTTGGTCAAAATCGGAGGGGGCGATACCCCAGCCAAAATATATGCAATAATCAAAATTTGGGAATACCCAATCGCCATATAAGCGATAATCAATATTTTTGATATCTTTGCATCTGTTTTCATTTAAGGCACAGAGATAAAACTCGGTATACATGTTAAAAGGGCCAGGAGAAGTTAACTTGTTAAGTTTAGTCAAAATCGGAGGGAGCGATACCCCACCAACAATATATGCGATAATCAAAATTTGACAAATAGCCAACCCCCCATCCATTTTATCCATTTAAGGTACAGAGATAAAACTCGGTATAAATGTTATAGATTCCAGGAGAAGTCAAGCTGTTAAGTTTGGTCAAAATCGGAGGGGGCGATACCCCAGCCAAAATATATGCAATAATCAAAATTTGGGAATACCCAACCGCCATATAAGCGATAATCAACATTTTTGATATCTTTGCATCCATTTCAGGCACAGAGATAAAACTCGGTATGTATGTTAAAAGAACCTGGAGAAGTCAAGCTGTTAAGTTTGGTCAAAATCGCTGGGGGCGATAGCCCACCCTAGATATAAGTGATAATCAAAATTTGGGAATACACAACCGCCATATAAGCGATAATCAACATTCTTGATATCTTTGCATCCATTTAAGGTACAGAGATAAAACTCGGTATAAATGTTATAGATTCCAGGAGAAGTCAAGCTGTTAAGTTTGGTCAAAATCGGAGGGGGCGATACCCCAGCCAAAATATATGCAATAATCAAAATTTGGGAATACCCAACCGCCATATAAGCGATAATCAACATTTTTGATATCTTTGCATCAATTTCAGGCACAGAGATAAAACTGGGTATGTATGTTAAAAGGATCTGGAGTAGTCAACCTGTTAAGTTAGGTCAAAATCGCAGGGGGCGATAGCCCACCCTTAATATAAGCGATAATCAAAATTTGGGAATACCCAACCTCCATATAAGCGATAATCAACATTTTTGATATCTTTCCATCCATTTAAGGTACAGAGATGAAACTCGGTATACATGTTAAAAGGACCAGGAGAAGTCAACCTGTTTAAGTTTGGTTAAAATCGGAGGGAGCGAGACCCCACCAACAATATAAGCGATAGTCAAAATTTGACAAATAGCCAACCCCCCATATAGGCCATAATCAACTTTTTTCATATCTTTGCATCCATTTCAGGCACAGAGATGAAACTCGGTATACATGTTAAAAGGACCAGGAGAAGTCAACCTGTTTAAGTTTGGTCAAAATCGGAGGGAGCGGCACCCCACCCCAATATAAGCGATAATCAAAATTTTATAAATAGCCAACCCCCCATATAGGCCATAATAAACTTTTTCCATATCTTTGCATCCATTTAAGGTACAGACATGAAACTCGGTATACATGTTAAAGATTCCAGGAGAAGTCAAGCTGTTAAGTTTCGTCCACATCGGAGGGGGCGATACCCCAGCCAAAATATATGCAATAATCAAAATTTGGGAATACCCAACCGCCATAACGATAATCAACATTTTTGATATCTTTGCATCCATTTCAGGCACAGAGATAAAACTCGGTATGTATGTTAAAAGGATCTGGAGTAGTCAACCTGTTAAGTTAGGTCAAAATCGCAGGGGGCGATACCCCACCAACAATATATGCAATAATCAAAATTTGGGAATACCTAACCGCCATATAAGCGATAATCAACATTTTTGATATCTTTGCATCCATTTCAGGCACAGAGATAAAACTCGGTATGTATGTTAAAAGGACCTGGAGAAGTCAAGCTGTTAAGTTTGGTCAAAATCGCTGGGGGCGATAGCCCACCCTAGATATAAGTGATAATCAAAATTTGGGAATACACAACCGCCATATAAGCGATAATCAACATTCTTGATATCTTTGCATCCATTTAAGGTACAGAGATAAAACTCGGTATAAATGTTATAGATTCCAGGAGAAGTCAAGCTGTTAAGTTTGGTCAAAATCGGAGGGGGCGATACCCCAGCCAAAATATATGCAATAATCAAAATTTGGGAATACCCAACCGCCATATAAGCGATAATCAACATTTTTGATATCTTTGCATCAATTTCAGGCACAGAGATAAAACTGGGTATGTATGTTAAAAGGATCTGGAGTAGTCAACCTGTTAAGTTAGGTCAAAATCGCAGGGGGCGATAGCCCACCCTTAATATAAGCGATAATCAAAATTTGGGAATACCCAACCTCCATATAAGCGATAATCAACATTTTTGATATCTTTCCATCCATTTAAGGTACAGAGATGAAACTCGGTATACATGTTAAAAGGACTAGGAGAAGTCAACCTGTTTAAGTTTGGTTAAAATCGGAGGGAGCGAGACCCCACCAACAATATAAGCGATAGTCAAAATTTGACAAATAGCCAACCCCCCATATAGGCCATAATCAACTTTTTTCATTTCTTTGCATCCATTTCAGGCACAGAGATGAAACTCGGTATACATGTTAAAAGGACCAGGAGAAGTCATCCTGTTTAAGTTTAGTCAAAATCGGAGGGAGCGGTACCCCACCCCAATATAAGCGATAATCAAAATTTTATAAATAGCCAACCCCCCATATAGGCCATAATAAACTTTTTCCATATCTTTGCATCCATTTAAGGTACAGACATGAAACTCGGTATACATGTTAAAGATTCCAGGAGAAGTCAAGCTGTTAAGTTTCGTCCACATCGGAGGGGGCGATACCCCAGCCAAAATATATGCAATAATCAAAATTTGGGAATACCCAATCGCCATATAAGCGATAATCAATATTTTTGATATCTTTGCATCTGTTTTCATTTAAGGCACAGAGATAAAACTCGGTATACATGTTAAAAGGGCCAGGAGAAGTTAACCTGTTAAGTTTAGTCAAAATCGGAGGGAGCGATACCCCACCAACAATATATGCGATAATCAAAATTTGACAAATAGCCAACCCCCCATCCATTTTATCCATTTAAGGTACAGAGATAAAACTCGGTATAAATGTTATAGATTCCAGGAGAAGTCAAGCTGTTAAGTTTGGTCAAAATCGGAGGGGGCGATACCCCAGCCAAAATATATGCAATAATCAAAATTTGGGAATACCCAACCGCCATATAAGCGATAATCAACATTTTTGATATCTTTGCATCCATTTCAGGCACAGAGATAAAACTCGGTATGTATGTTAAAAGAACCTGGAGAAGTCAACCTGTTAAGTTTGGTCAAAATCGCTGGGTCGATAGCCCACCCTCAATATAAGTGATAATCAAAATTTGGGAATACCCAACCGCCATATAAGCGATAATCAACACTTTTGATATATTTGCATCCATTTCAGGCACAGAGATAAAACTCGGTATGTATGTTAATATAACCTGGAGAAGTCAAGCTGTTAAGTTTGGTCAAAATCGCTTGGGACGATAGCCCACCCTAGATATAAGTGATAATCAAAATTTGGGAATACACAACCGCCATATAAGCGATAATCAACATTTTTGATATCTTTGCATCCATTTAAGGTACAGAAATGAAACTAGGTATGCATGTTAAAATGACCAGGAGAAGTCAATCTCTTTAAGTTTACTCAAAACCGGAGGGAGCGGTACCCCACCAACAATATATGCGATAATCAAAATTTGACAAATAGCCAACCCCCCATATAGGCCATAATCAACTTTTTTCATATATTTGCATCCATTTAAGGTACAGAGATAAAATTCGGTATAAATGTTAAATATTCCAGAAGTCAAGCTGTTAAGTTTGGTCAAAATCGGAGGGGGCGATACCCCAGCCAAAATATATGCAATAATCAAAAGTTGGGAATACCCAATCGCCATATAAGCGATAATCAATATTTTTGATATCTTTGCATCTGTTTTCATTTAAGGCACAGAGATAAAACTCGGTAAGTATGTTAAAAGAACCTGCAGAAGTCAAACTGTTAAGTTTGGTCAAAATCGCTGGGGACGATAGCCCACCCTCAATATAAGTGATAATCAAAATTTGGGAATACCCAACCGCCATATAAGCGATAATCAACATTTTTGATATCTTTGCATCCATTTAAGGTACAGAGATGAAACTCGGTATACATGTTAAAAGGACCAGGAGAAGTCAACCTGTTTAAGTTTAGTCAAAATCTAAGGGGGCGACACCCCACCAACAATATAAGCGATATTCAAAATTTTATAAATAGCCAACCCCCATATAGGCCATAATCAACTTTTTTCTCATATCTTTGCATCCATTTAAGGTACAAAGATAAAACTCGGTATAAATGTTAAAGATTCCAGGAGAAGTCAGGTTGTTAAAATTGGTCAAAATCGCAGGGGGCGATAGCCCACCCTCAATATAAGCGATAATCAAAATTTGGGAATACCCAACCGCCATATAAGCGATAATCAACATTTTTGATATCTTTGCATCTGTTTTCATTTAAGGCACAGAGATAAAACTCGGTAAGTATGTTAAAAGGACCTGGAGAAGTCAAGCTGTTAAGTTTGGTCAAAATCGGAGGGGGCGATAGCCCACCCTCAATATAAGCGATAATCAAAATTTGGGAATACCCAACCGCCATAACGATAATCAACATTTTTGATATCTTTGCATCCATTTCAGGCACAGAGATAAAACTCGGTATGTATGTTAAAAGGATCTGGAGTAGTCAACCTGTTAAGTTAGGTCAAAATCGCAGGGGGCGATAGCCCACCCTCAATATAAGCGATAATCAAAATTTGGGAATACCCAACCGCCATATAAGCGATAATCAACATTTTTGATATCTTTGCATCCATTTCAGGCACAGAGATAAAACTCGGTATGTATGTTCAAAGAACCTGGAGAAGTCAACCTGTTAAGTTTGGTCAAAATCGCAGGTGGCGATAGCCCACCCTCAATATAAGCGATAATCAAAATTTGGGAATACCCAACCGCCATATAAGCGATAATCAACATTTTTGATATCTTTGCATCCATTTCAGGCACAGAGATAAAACTCGGTATATATGTTAAAAGAACCTGGAGAAGTCAACCTGTTAAGTTTGGTCAAAATCGGAGGGAGCGGTACCCCACCCCAATATAAGCGATAATCAAAATTTTATAAATAGCCAACCCCCCATATAGGCCATAATAAACTTTTTCCATATCTTTGCATCCATTTAAGGTACAGACATGAAACTCGGTATACATGTTAAAGATTCCAGGAGAAGTCAAGCTGGTAAGTTTGTACAAAATCGGAGGGGGCGATACCCCAGCCAAAATATATGCAATAATCAAAATTTGGGAATACCCAACCGCCATATAAGCGATAAACAACATTTTTCATATCTTTTCATCCAATTAAGGTATAGAGATGAAACTCGGTATACATGTTAAAAGGACCAGGAGAAGTTAACCTGTTAAGTTTAGTCAAAATTGGAGGGAGCGATACCCCACCAACAATATATGCGATAATCAAAATTTGACAAATAGCCAACCCCCCATATAGGCCATAATCAACTTTTTTCATATCTTTGCATCCATTTAAGGTACAGAGATAAAACTCGGTATAAATGTTAAATATTCCATGAGAAGTCAAGCTATTAAGTTTGGTCAAAATCGGACGGGGCGATACCCCAGGCAAAATATATGCAATAATCAAAAGTTGGGAATACCCAATCGCCATATAAGCGATAATCAATATTTTTGATATCTTTGCATCTGTTTTCATTTCAGGCACAGAGATAAAACTCGGTAAGTATGTTAAAAGAACCTGGAGAAGTCAAACTGTTAAGTTTGGTCAAAATCGCTGGGGACGATAGCCCACCCTCAATATAAGTGATAATCAAAATTTGGGAATACCCAACCGCCATATAAGCGATAATCAACATTTTTGATATCTTTGCATCCATTTAAGGTACAGAGATGAAACTCGGTATACATGTTAAAAGGACAAGGAGAAGTCAACCTGTTTAAGTTTAGTCAAAATCTGAGGGGGCGATACCCCACCAACAATATAAGCGATAATCAAAATTTGACAAGTAGCCAACCCCCCATTTAGGCCATAATCAACATTTTTCATATCTTTGCATCCATTTAAGGTACAGAGATAAAACTCGGTATATATGTTAAAAGGATCTGGAGTAGTCAACCTGTTAAGTTAGGTCAAAATCGGAGGGGGCGATACCCCAGCCAAAATATATGCAATAATCAAAATTTGGGAATACCCAACCGCCATATAAGCGATAATCAACATTTTTGATATCTTTGCATCCATTTCAGGCACAGAGATAAAACTCGGTATGTATGTTAAAAGAACCTGGAGAAGTCAACCTGTTAAGTTTGTTCAAAATCGCTGGGGACGATAGCCCACCCTCAATATAAGTGATAATCAAAATTTGGGAATACCCAACCGCCATATAAGCGATAATCAACATTTTTGATATCTTTGCATCCATTTCAGGCACAGAGATAAAACTCGGTATGTATGTTAAAAGAACCTGGAGAAGTCAACCTGTTAAGTTAGGTCAAAATCGCAGGGGGCGATAGCCCACCCTCAATATAAGCGATAATCAAAATTTGGGAATACCCAACCGCCATATAAGCGATAATCAACATTTTTGATATCTTTGCATCCATTTCAGGCACAGAGATAAAACTCGGTATGTATGTTAAAAGGACCTGGAGAAGTCAACCTGTTAAGTTAGGTCAAAATCGCAGGGGGCGATACCCCACCAACAATATATGCGATAATCAAAATTTGACAAATAGCCAACCCCCCATATAGGCCTTAATCAACTTTTTTCATATCTTTGCATCCATTTAAGGTACAGAGATAAAACTCGGTATAAATGTTAAAGATTCCAGGAGAAGTCAAGCTGTTAAGTTTGGTCAAAATCGGAGGGGGCGATACCCCAGCCAAAATATATGCAATAATCAAAATTTGGGAATACCCAACCGCCATATAAGCGATAATCAACATTTTTGATATCTTTGCATCCATTTCAGGCACAGAGATAAAACTCGGTATGTATGTTAAAAGGACCTGGAGAAGTCAGGCTGTTAAGTTAGGTCAAAATCGGAGGGGGCGATAGCCCACCCTCAATATAAGCGATAATCAAAATTTGGGAATACCCAACCGCCATATAAGCGATAATCAACATTTTTGATATCTTTGCATCCATTTCAGGCACAGAGATAAAACTCGGTATGTATGTTAAAAGGACCTGGAGAAGTCAACCTGTTAAGTTAGCTCAAAATCGCAGGGGGCGATAGCCCACCCTCAATATAAGCGATAATCAAAATTTAGGAATACCCAACCGCCATATAAGCGATAATCAACATTTTTGATATCTTTGCATCCATTTAAGGTACAGAGATGAAACTCGGTATACATGTTAAAAGGACCAGGAGAAGTCAACCTGTTTAAGTTTGGTCAAAATCGGAGGGAGCGGTACCCCACCCCAATATAAGCGATAATCAAAATTTTATAAATAGCCAACCCCCCATATAGGCCATAATAAACTTTTTCCATATCTTTGCATCCATTTAAGGTACAGACATGAAACTCGGTATACATGTTAAAGATTCCAGGAGAAGTCAAGCTGTTAAGTTTCGTCCACATCGGAGGGGGCGATACCCCAGCCAAAATATATGCAATAATCAAAATTTGGGAATACCCAACCGCCATAACGATAATCAACATTTTTGATATCTTTGCATCCATTTCAGGCACAGAGATAAAACTCGGTATGTATGTTAAAAGGATCTGGAGTAGTCAACCTGTTAAGTTAGGTCAAAATCGCAGGGGGCGATAGCCCACCCTCAATATAAGCGATAATCAAAATTTGGGAATACCCAACCGCCATATAAGCGATAATCAACATTTTTGATATCTTTGCATCCATTTCAGGCACAGAGATAAAACTCGGTATATATGTTAAAAGGACCTGGAGAAGTCAACCTGTTAAGTTAGGTCAAAATCGCAGGGGGCGATACCCCACCAACAATATATGCGATAATCAAAATTTGACAAATAGCCAACCCCCCATATAGGCCATAATCAACTTTTTTCATATCTTTGCATCCATTTAAGGTACAGAGATAAAACTCGGTATAAATGTTATAGATTCCAGGAGAAGTCAAGCTCTTAAGTTTGGTCAAAATCGGAGGGGGCGATACCCCAGCCAAAATATATGCAATAATCAAAATTTGGGAATACCCAACCGCCATATAAGCGATAATCAACATTTTTGATATCTTTGCATCCATTTCAGGCACAGAGATAAAACTCGGTATGTATGTTAAAAGGACCTGGAGAAGTCAACCTGTTAAGTTTGGTCAAAATCGCTGGGGCCGATAGCCCACCCTCAATATAAGTGATAATCAAAATTTGGGAATACCCAACCGCCATATAAGCGATAATCAACACTTTTGATATATTTGCATCCATTTCAGGCACAGAGATTAAACTCGGTATGTATGTTAAAAGGACCTGGAGAAGTCAACCTGTTAAGTTAGGTCAAAATCGCATGGGGCGATACCCCACCAACAATATATGCGATAATCAAAATTTGACAAATAGCCAACCCCCCATATAGGCCATAATCAACTTTTTTCATATCTTTGCATCCATTTAAGGTACAGAGATAAAACTCGGTATAAATGTTAAAGATTCCAGGAGAAGTCAAGCTGTTAAGTTTGGTCAAAATCGGAGGGGGCGATACCCCAGCCAAAATATATGCAATAATCAAAATTTGGGAATACCCAACCGCCATATAAGCGATAATCAACCTTTTTGATATCTTTGCATCCATTTCAGGCACAGAGATAAAACTCGGTATGTATGTTAAAAGGACCTGGAGAAGTCAGGCTGTTAAGTTAGGTCAAAATCGGAGGGGGCCGATAGCCCATCCTCAATATAAGCGATAATCAAAAATTGGGAATACCCAACCGCCATATAAGCGATAATCAACATTTTTGATAAGTCAACCTGTTAAGTTAGGTCAAAATCGCAGGGGGCGATACCCCACCAACAATATATGCGATAATCAAAATTTGACAAATAGCCAACCCCCCATATAGGCCATAATCAACTTTTTTCATATCTTTGCATCCATTTAAGGTACAGAGATAAAACTCGGTATAAATGTTATAGATTCCAGGAGAAGTCAAGCTGTTAAGTTTGGTCAAAATCGGAGGGGGCGATACCCCAGCCAAAATATATGCAATAATCAAAATTTGGGAATACCCAACCGCCATATAAGCGATAATCAACATTTTTGATATCTTTGCATCCATTTCAGGCACAGAGATAAAACTCGGTATGTATGTTAAAAGGACCGGGAGAAGTCAACCTGTTAAGTTAGGTCAAAATCGCAGGGGGCGATAGCCCACCCTCAATATAAGCGATAATAAAAATTTGGGAATACCCAACCGCCATATAAGCGATAAACAACATTTTTCATATATTTGCATCCATTTAAGGTACAGAGATGAAACTCGGTATACATGTTAAAAGGGCCAGGAGAAGTTAACCTGTTAAGTTTAGTCAAAATCGGAGGGAGCGATACCCCACCAACAATATATGCGATAATCAAAATTTGACAAATAGCCAACCCCCCATATAGGCCATAATCAACGATTTTCAAAATCGCAGGGGGCGATAGCCCACCCTCAATATAAGCGATAATCAAAATTTGGGAATACCCAACCGCCATATAAGCGATAATCAACATTTTTGATATATTTGTATTGGAAAATATTATATTTGAGAGGACAACTGCGTTGTTTTCACGACGATCGTGTATTGTGGACTAACTTAAAGTTACGTTTGACTGCGCGCAGGCAGTCGAATTTCATGTGTATACAAAGAGAGAGAGAGAGAGTGAGCGCCACTCACAGACAACGACTCACACACATGAAGACATACTGCGTTGTAGGTATATACAAATATATTCAACACTCCTTCTCAACGCAATATGTCTACATTTACAAACTTATTTAAAATGTAAACATATTAACTTCATTATATTGACAACAAAATATAAATGTTAATGTAAACCCAACATGTTGACCAATTTGGTATGCTTGACTCTGTCCAAGTTCTTCGTTAACACATCTGATATCATCTTCTCGGTAGACACGTACTCGATATCAACTACTTTACTTTTGTACATCTCTCTTACATGATGATACTTGATATCTATATGCTTGCTTCGAGCGTGGAATTTCGGATTCTTCACAATGCACTGTGCACTCTGATTGTCGCTGTAGATCATCATAGCCGGTTTCGGTCCAAAACCCATTTCATCAATCAGCTTTTTGATGTACGCCGCTTCTTTCGCTGCCGTTGATAACGCCACATATTCAGCCTCTGTGCGGCTTAGTGCTACAACACTCTGCTTCTTTGACTCCCAGTCAAAAGCAGCACCTGCAGCAAAGAACGCCCAGCCACTGAACGACTTTCGATCAGTACTATCACCGGCCCAGTCCGCATCCACATAACAGTGAATCGGCTGACCAGTACGTACGTAGTGCAGCTTCAGCTTTGTGGTGCCTCTCAAGTAACGCAATACTCGTTTTGCACCCATCTCATGCTCTTCATGCGGATCTACATTCTGCTGTGCAAGCTTTGCTACAGAATGTAGTATATCCGGCCTCGTTGTTATCGCCAGATACATTAGTGAACCAATCAAAGATTGATAACGTACTTGATTCACTCGCCGACAGTCATTATTGTTGCATCTTACCTGGAAGCCAGCTTCTAATGGAGTAGCGT
The DNA here is from genome assembly GCA_035044805.1 of Leucophenga maculata. Classification (NCBI taxonomy): domain Eukaryota; kingdom Metazoa; phylum Arthropoda; class Insecta; order Diptera; family Drosophilidae; genus Leucophenga; species Leucophenga maculata. The sequence goes on along the minus strand of JAWNNP010002209.1, from coordinate 10,369 downwards.
TCGACTTACAGTTCTGCATACCGTACTCGTGTAGAAGTCCTTCGATGTATTGCTTGTGACCAATCATGACGCTGCCAGTCTCACCGTTGCGCTCAATTTCCATACCAAGGAAATGCTTTAACTCGCCGCCATCGACGACATCAAACTCATTTGATATAAGCGCCTTTACGTTGTTCAGTTCATCTTTGCTCGTACTTGCCAATATCAAGTCGTCAACGTACACGACAATGATATTCACGCTGCTGCCATTTCGACGTGTATAAATGCAAGGCTCACTTGCACAGGGAACGAAACCAATCTTCAACAGTACAGAATTTTGTTTCTCGTTCCACTCACGGCCACTTTGCTTAAGACAGTATAGCGATTTATGCAGCTTCAGCACTCGCTCAGGATAGCCTTCATCTATGAAACCCTCTGGTTGTTTCATATATACCACGTCTTGTAGCTCACTATTTAAATATGCAGCTGATACATCCATCTGATGCATATACATACCGTGCTCGACAGCCAATGCAATTACCATCCTGATTGATGAGTAACGCGCCACAGGAGAAAACGTCTCAGTGTAATCTATGCCATATCTTTGTGCGCAACCCTTTGTGACCAACCGAGATTTGAAGCGTTGCACATTGCCGAACTTGTCATACTTAACGGCGAACACCCACTTCGATCCAATAGCCTTTTCACCTTTGGGCAGGTCGACCGACGACCAAGTATTGTTGTCTTTCAGGCTATCAATCTCCTTCTGCATAGAAGCTCTCCATTTATTGGCATACGTTGTTCCCAACGCATCGTCGACACTAGTCGGTATAACAATATTTTCTGCAGCCATAACATTTACTGTGTTATATTGTTTTCGTGGACGGCCAGGTAGTCCCGTACGAATTTTCTTCGGACGCCCGCCTTCTCTTTTTGAACTCACTTGCCTCTCCTCGGGGATATCTGCGGATTCTTCTCCTTCTGAATGATGCTCTTCAGCGGCACATTTAACATCTTCAGACTGTTGATCTTCAGTGCTCACAACATCTTCAGTTTTCTGGTCATACTCTACACAAGGCTCGTACCAATGCACATCATCTTCTGATGCCAAACTTTTCTCTTGTAACAATCCATTCTCTAGAAATATAACATCTCTTGCTTCAATTAGTTTACATTTACCTGGATTGTATAAACGATACTCCTTTGCAGTCTCAGAGTATCCAACCAATATATGCTCCTCCCCCTTCGGCAAGAACTTTTTGCTATGCGTTTTATTTAGCACAATTGCTTTCTCGCCGAACACTCTCAGGTGGGATACACATGGCTTCTTTCCTGACCATGCCTCATACGGCGTCCTGTCAGTTAACGTTGACGTCTCGGCCCGGTTACGTAGATACGTAGCAGCTTTAATAGCTTCTGCCCAAAATGATTCGCCAACACCAGCATGCAACATCATGCTACGTGCCATTTCCACCAATGTTCTATTCGCGCGCTCCGCCACACCATTTTGCTGGGGTGTGTGCGACACTGTAAGCTGTCTTTTTATTCCATTGCTTACCAGAAAATGTTCAAATATATGACTCACGTACTCGCGACCATTATCGCTCCTTAAGGCCTTTATTTGTTTGCCTGTCTGCTTTTCCGCCAATGCTTTAAATTCTTTGAATTTCTCAAGAATTTCATCTCTTGTCTTCAGAAAGTACACAGATACATAGCGCGTCTTATCATCAATGAACGTTGCAAAGTAACGTGCACCGCCGTATGAACTCGTATTCATCGGGCCACAAATGTCTGTATGCACCAAGCCTAATACATCCTTCGCACGATTGGTAGAGGCTTTCGGAAACTGTTTTTCACAGATTTTGCTTTTTGCACACGTCTCACATACATGGTCAACCATATCGGTACGCTTAACCTTTAAGCCATATACCATGTTTTTGTTAATCATTTTATTTAAACTACCAAAGTTTAAATGTCCAAAACGACTATGCCACAAAACCATTTGCGTTGTATCTGTTTGCACCGCATAGCACTTTTTATGTTCACTTTCAAAAAAGAACAAATCGTTTTTCTTTTGCGCTTGCAAAAGTACTTTTCCTTTATGATTTTTTATGTAAGCATTGTTTTTTTCAAAATTCACACTGAGTCCCTTTTCGTTTGCTTTCGTTATCGACATGAAGTTAAATTGCAACTCCTTCACATACAGTACATCAATTAATTCGATCGTACTATGACGCCACTGCAAACGAACCGTACCGCGCCCCTCAGCTTCTATGTATTTGTTGCCAGCCAGCACGATTTTTTCTCTATGCTCAGAAAATTCTACATACATTGATCTATCGCAACACCAATGAGCTGTCGCGCCAGTGTCTAGGCACCAAGCATTTTTTGCTAGCACACCGCTATTCTGCGCAGCTGCAGCGAAGACAATTTTTTTATTTCCTTTGTCTGTTTTTGCATTTTCAGTCTATCCCGACTTTGCTTTGCAATTAACTGCTATGTGACCTCGAACGCCACACGACCAACAGACGACGTTGTTGTTGTCTTTGCGCCCTTTCTTTGTGTTCACTCGTTTTTCTGCGCGCGACGCAAACATTTTCTGTTCACTACTGTCCGCCAGATGTCCATTTGCTTTGCGTCTCTCCCCCTCTTCCAAGAGCTTTATCTTGAGGGCAACCAACGTTGGCAACGTATCACGCGTTTCCATGGCAACTACGAAGTTTTCGTACGCATCACTGAGACTTGTTAGCAAAACAATTACAAGCATTTCATCCGGGATCGATATTCCAATTTCCAAGACTTTTTCGATCAACGCACTAAAGTTGTTCACATGATTTACAATGCTTTCCGCATCATTCATTTTTATATTCAGCAACTGTCTGAATACTTGGATTTTTCTTGCCGGTCCACTTGGCATATGAATCTCCTTTAGCTTGTTCCATGCTGCCGTCGCGGTCGTACAGTGCTTGATGTGGTTCAACTGGGATGGCTTAACACTTAGCATAATGCTTGCTAACGCCTTTTCCATCGTCCAATTTTTAGATTGAATTTAGTGGCAAACTCATCTTTAGGCGTCTTTTTTTTTTTTTTAACTTTTTAATAACAAACGATTTATGTATTTTAATATACAACTCGCGCACGCGAAGCCACGCTGCGGCTCATAACCTATTGGAAAATATTATATTTGAGAGGACAAACGCGTTGTTTTCACGACGATCGTTTATTGTGGACTAACTTAAAGTTACGTTTGACTGCGCGCAGGCAGTCGAATTTCATGTGTATACAAAGAGAGAGAGAGAGTGAGCGCCACTCACAGGCAACGACTCACACACATGAAGACATACTGCGTTGTAGGTATATACAAATATATTCAACAATTTGCATCCATTTCAGGCACAGAGATAAAACTCGGTATGTATGTCAAAAGGACCTGGAGAAGTCAATCTGTTAAGTTTGGTCAAAATCGCAGGGGGCGATAGCCCACCCTCAATATAAGTGATTATCAAAATTTGGGAATACACAACCGCCATATAAGTGATAATCAATGCATCCAGATGAAACTCGGTATACATGTTAAAAGGACCAGAAGAAGTCAACCTGTTTAAGTTTAGTCGAAATCGGAGGGAGCGATACCCCACCCTCAATATAAGTGGTAATCAAAATTGGGCAAATACCCAACCCCCCATATAGGCCATAATCAACATTTTTCACATCTTGGCATCCATTTAAGGTAAAGAGATGAAACTAGGTATACATGTTAAAAGGACCTGGATCTCATCTCTGCCTCCACCTCCGCGGATGAGCGTAGCAATCGTTTTGGTGCTTTTTCTGAAGAAGCGGATGCTTTAATGGACATGGACGATCGTAAAGCAAGTTATATAAATGATAACGAACAACATGAACGTAAGATTCCCAAGCCTCCGGCTATCTGTGTGCCACAGATTAATAATCTAAATAAATTTGAGAGAGCGCTTAACTCTTAACTTAGTGAACGATTTTGACATTCGAACTTCCAAATTTAGAGTGAGACATATTTATACAAAAAACCGTGCATCGCTTCGAGCGATTGTTAAAATGTTAGCGGAAAATAATTGCGAATTTTGGCATCATCAGCTGAGGGAAGACAAAACCTTCAAATTAATATTATTAAGATATTAACCCAAATGTCCTAAAAGAATTAACCGAACCACTTTAACTGATAAATGATTCAGGACGGTCTTCACCTTCCAACCAACAAAATAAAGCAGGTCAGCATGGGCTCTAAGTCCAATTTCATTTCGAATGCCGCTGTTAAAAATGGATTCTCTTATGCCGACGTGGCAAGGACCAATAACAATGTTAAAATTCAGCTAAGCCGAACTTTATACATTTTATTGAACTTACCGAGGAACAAGGGTTCAGTGTTCTAGAAAAAGCAGTTCAAGATATAAATTCTAAGACGGATCAAATGTTTAAACTTATCCAGGAAACGATGAATGCTAATAAGACATTCCGTGACCTTGTCCAGATAATGATCCCAAAATGAATAGTGAGAAATTAAAAATCGGATTATGGAATTCTCGTGCATTACTTAAGAACAATGAGGAGGTTTTTTCTTAGTGCTAACTCTATAGATGTTTTGCTTGTAACAGAGACACACATTCAAACAGGACAAAAGGTATATATGCCCGGTTACGGCGCTTACTTTGCCAACCATCCGAGTGGTGGTTAAGCTCGGATTTCGAGCAGATATTGTATGGAATCCGTACCCTCTAAGCGGTCCAAGCAGTTCACAGAAGTTTCCCTGGTAACCTCTGAATTCCGGTTAGAAGGTGAGGAAATTGTAATAAATCGTCCCCCATTAATTGGGGGTTGACGCACAGAGCTTGGGACCCGCCTTGACAAAACACTTAACACTAGTGAAGACACATCATAAGCTTTGGATACGACCGCACTATGACGAAGACGTACGCCTAGCTGCGATACGCATTAAGGATTTGTGTGAGGAGTTTAAAGAGCGATTAAGACATCTGTAGGAGTGCTGCCCCAAACATGATGCTGACGTGCTGACGATTTCAACTTCCTTGACGATCATGCTTGACGATTTCAACGCCGAAATAAGGAGAAAAGATACTTTTGGCTTGACGGACTCAAGTACAAAATTAACGCAATTAAAGTACGTATTTCTTTGTCGCGAGCTCAGCACAGGCTGACTCTTCTTTATTGCACATTCTGTTTTAATACTATCGCTACTGAGAACACACTCTCAGCAGCTCATCCTACAGTGGGTTTAGCCTATCATATTACAATGATTTACTGCTACACTAATATAAATTACTGCTATAGCTCGGCCGTCCTGACGATAAGGATCTCCTGATCCTGGCCGTAGTGCTTCTTCTTTTTACTCTTCTTTGACTTAAATTTTGACTGTGACTCGGCCGTCCTGACGTTGAGCATCGCCTGAGCCTCGTTGACATACTTTTAGTTAAAATTTTCTTTGTGTTCTCTACATTTTGCGTACAATATTATTACTTATTTCTAGTTCTTTTGTAATTATTTTCTACATTTTCATTTGTTTTGTTGTCTTGATTAAAACTTTTTTTTTTATTTTGACAATTCTTTCTTTTACTTTGTTTACTAAAGCCTTGTCTCTTACTTGCTCCAAATTTCTTAATTTTTTTAATTTATTTGCCTTTAAATTTTCGTTAAAAATTTTTTTTTTCAACTACATTTTCTTCGGTAACTTCTCTAAAGTTTTTTTTTTCAGTGACATTTGATTTTTTCTTCTAATTACTTGTCTTTGCATTTTCATTAACATTTCTTTTCTTTTCACATTTTTTGTCTTTGTTTTTTTTACTACTTTGCCTTTCAGATTTTTGTTATTTATACTTTGTTGTGACTTTGTTATATTTTCTCTACCTACTTCTAAAACTACTAATTTCAATTTGCTTGCTTTTATAAAATCTCTACCTTGTTAATACTCTACATTTGTTAATACTTTTTCAAAACTTATATCAAAACTTATATACCAACCCACTGGTCCGGGGTCAGTGCACTCTCTCGAACGCTCGTAGTACTGCCGCCTGGAACTCTCGAACTTTTTCGCGTCTCTACAATGTTTTCTGTGGCTTCGAACATTAGTTTTATCTGCTCCAACATGTCGTCTATGTTGCTTGTTAGAAGCAACATGTTTGACATTAACCATGCACTCGCACTGCCCACCAACCGCATGCAAAGATCGCTGCTTATCTTCTCTTTGCTGCCACTAGCGTCGTTGTTGTCTGCGTCGCAGTATACCACCTTGTTGCTATGGCACGCTTCTTCGTCGATTTGTAACGTCTTTTTTCTGTTTGCATTGGCCTCTACGTTGCTCACTATTTTGATGGAATTTTCCATTGCGTTGTCTTCCTCTACGTTTGTCGCTTCTTCGCTACGTCTCTCCACGTTTGCCGCTGCGTTGTTTTGTTCCTCTACGTTGCTCACCACTTTGATGGAATTTTCCATTGCGTTGTCCTCCGCCTCTACGTTTGTCCTCCTTCTCACTACATTTGCCGTCTCGTTGCTTTGCCCCTCTACGTCTGCCGATACTTGTATACGTACTTGCGCATCCGAATTCTTTAAACTTTTAATTATTTTCGTTTTTGTTCCGCTCGACTTTTGTTTAAGCCTTACGCACAACTTTTTTAATGTTTTAAATGTTAAATTGTTTAAATTTTTTCTCAGACATTTCGTTTTACTTTGTATATATGTATATGTATGCATATATATATTTTTGTATTGGCATGATTCGACCGCTTCTGAACTAAAGTACGTATTTCTTTGTCGCGAACTCAGCACACACTGACTCTTCTTTATTGCACATTCTGTTTTAATACTATCGCTACTGAGAACACACTCTCAGCAGCTCATCATACAGTGGGTTTAGCCTATCATATTACAATGATTTACTGCTACACTAATATAAATTACTGCTACACAATTTACAACATTCTATATATCTTTCTCTCTCCCTTATCTCGCGTTCTAACGCTCTCATCACTAAGAGAAATTTATGTACCTCAGAGAGACGATATCCGCCGCCTTCAAGTCATTTTTACTATGGTTCTATACACATCAGACATACCAACGGAACACAGACCCATAACATCAACATATGACAAAAACATAGCAATCATAAGCAGATAAAAGCAACAAGTCGACTAGTAGACCACTTCACACTTCTCAAGGAGTGAGTAGCCAACTGGCGTATTAAAGTCAATACAGAGGTACTTGTACATTGCTGACTCTAAAAAATACTGTGAACCCACAGCAACATAATTATTTGCTTTAGAAACAATAAACACAATAAGATGCAAATAAAATTACTAACATTCCGAAGAAGTGCATATCCACGCAAATAGAAAATGGCAAAAATTGAATCAATTCCACAAATATAGTAGTTTTTTACCAATAATGCTATATGGTTTAGAGGTCTGGAGGACTGTGCAAAAACACACCGAGCTAAACTGAAAACCTGAATAAGCTTCTCAAAATATCTATTAATCCCACTTTCGCCCACTTCACTTTCCGTCTCCTTGAAGAGTCAAATACAAGCATGATTGTTAAGCTATATGAGCAACAACTGACAACATATACTAACTGGTATCAGCTGAACTTCCGTTTAAGAACAATGAAGCCAGATATTCTTTATCTCATAAATAATTTTTATTTTTTTTTTATTTCCAATAAACTTTCAATCTGTTTTCTTAACATTTAGTAATTGGTTTAATTAATTTATATTTTATGAAGTATTTTTATACTGTATGAAGTATGTTCCCTAACCAGTGTTCTAGGCCCATATATATATTAATAATAAGAAACGTTAATTATTCATAAATAGTATGTATCATGTAATAATATGTATGTATTTAATTATTATTTAGAGTTTTTCCCTAGAAGCCAGTTAAGTTGTCGAAAATTATTTTTGACTTCATTTCGTTTGTTTTTTATATTTTGTTTCCATATAAATTTAGCATCTATCGTTATTCCAAGATATTTTGCATTGTTTTGAATTTTGATTTCTTCGTCCTTAATTTTAAGTAGTTATTTATTAGATTTCCTATTTGTATATACCACTTGAACCTTTTTTTCTTTGTTAACTTCACTTCCCCATTTTTCGAACCATATCATTGTATATGTTATAATATCTTGAAGTGTGTTTGTAGTTATTTTTTAATTTTTGTCGGAAACCATAAGAACAGCATCATCAGCGAACGTCGCTATCGTTGTCCCTTGGTGTGTCGGGGTTGGAATATCTAATGTGTATAATAGATATAGTAGTGGTCCAAGAACACCTTGGGGTACTCCCGTTGTCATTGGTAAGACATTTGAACATGCATCGTCATATTTTATATAAAAGTATCGGTCATTAATATAACTTTTAATTAGATTATATATATTTTGTGGCAATATGCTGCTTAGTTCAAAGTTCACTTATATAAGGTTATGACATCAGCTAGGTCCTCTCTGCACTTAACGTGCAATTTCATAACGCTGTTGATGCTCGAGCCGAGAGAGAAAGAGATGCATGCTAAAATTGCACGAGAGAGAGAGAGAGAGTGCATGCTAAAATTGCACGTTGCTGCTGCTGAGAAGCTGGCGTTGTCAGTACCTTGTATAAGTGTACTTTGGCTTAGTTTGAGTAGCAGCCCTTTGTGCCACTCTTTGTCAAATGCTTTTGCAATGTCAAGATAAATAGCTATACAGTATTCCTTTTTATCAATATCATCCATTATTTTATTAACAACTCTGTGTATTTGTTGTACTGTTGAGTGGCGTCGTCTAAAACCAATGCTTTTGCTGGTGGCTTGGTATGGTGTTATTTGGTGTCAAGGTTTGCTCTAGTCGAGTATAGAAGATTTTTTTCAAATATCTTTGATATGATTGGAAGTAGGCTGATGTGTCGGTAGGAGCCCGTCTTTGTCGCATCTTTATTCGGCTTGGGAATAGGTGTTATCTGCGCAACTTTCGAGAGAACTGGAAAGTATTGTAGTTTAAGTATGTCATACAAAATACTACGTATGTATGCTATAGTAATATCTGGAAGTTCTATTAAAATTTTGCCACTGATCCGGTCATATCCAGGCGTTTTCTTGAAATTTAATTTACTTATATGATGTTTTATTTCGGTTATCGTAGTCCTTTGTATGGCGCTGTTTTCATTCTGAAGCGTATAATTGACCTCGATATTTAGGTTGTCCAAAATATCAGCTTTCTCCTTGATTGTTCTTGCCCACGTGTTTTTTTTTTTGCATCTTAATTGGGGGCTTATGAATTATAGATTTGTTCAATTTTTTCGTGGCTTTCCATAGGGAGTAGTTTATTGTCAAATATTTTCTAAGCTGTTGGTCCTTGTCTTGTTGCAATAATATTTTTAGTTCATACGTTGCTTTATTTAATATGAATTATTATTTTATTTAATTTCCTTAGTTTTTTTTTTTTTTTTGTATAATTTTATCTTTTATGTGGTTCGGTAGGGTCTTAATGTATTTTGGGTTCAAATTTGGCGTCGAATGTGTGGCAGCCATAACAATACTGTCGTTGAGATGTACTATTGCTGAGCCAATTTCATTATTTGATGTGAGTAATACGTCGATATTCATGTTTCTTATTAATTTTTGTCGAAACATGTTCCAAGCCGTTTTTTTATTTATTAATTATGCAGATTCGTAGTTATTGTATTATTTGGCTTACCGAAGAGTGTGAAGAGGAGTGGAAAGTGATCCGATGTAGGGGGAATGTTTTAAAATATGCAAAAGTCAATTAAATCTGGTAGTTTTTTGGGATCACTTGGCCAGTGAGTTGCTTAGAAATAGACTGTTATTTTGTGTAATAGCGTCAAGCAGTTGCCTTCCCTTGGCATTTGTCAATCTAGGTCCTTATATCGCGTTCTCAGCGTTAAAATCAACACCTGTTAAGTATCGATTTCCTAACGATTTTAAATAGTCTAGGTATTCTACTTTAGTGTTATTGTATTTAGGTGGAAAGTAAGCGGCTGATAAGTTGGTTTGGCCAATTGCATCTGTAATGGCAATAGAGGTCGCTTGAGTGTGGTGTGTTTTAAATCCGTCAAGTTCCATGCATTTTATTTATTTTTTAGGCTCTGTACCGAAGGTACAAGAGCCTATTGTTTTTGTGCTAATGTATGTAACAGGTAGAAATAATGGTCAGGAGTGATAGAGGAGTCGATATAGACATGTCCGTCTGGCCGTCCCTATGAACCAAAGGATCTCGGAAACGGTAATAGATAGACTCTTCGTGTCTTTTGCATTCGACTAGGACTGCTCCGGAATTATACAAGTTTATTTTGAAATTTTGCCAAAATAATTAAAAAAAAAAAAACCCAAATGAAACCTTTAACCCTTAATTGGGA
>JAWNNP010002207.1:0-17553 GCA_035044805.1 Leucophenga maculata | reverse complement strand
CCCAACAACCCCCTATGAAAAAAATGCACTCGTTCTTCGTTGCTTACAAATTTGGAGATTTTGAAAAGTTTTGTTCTAAGGCTAACGATGACTTGCATATGACATAAGTACCATTGGATAGGTCTCAGTTTCGGCAATCTATTTTACCCCATGTTTCATAGGCACGATGCACTGATAACCCCAACAACCCGCTATGAAAAAAATGCACTCGTTCTTCGTTGCATACAAATTTGGAGATTTTGAAAAGTTTTGTTCTAAGGCTAACGATGACTTGCATATGACATGAGTACCATTGGATAGGTCTCAGTTTCGGCTATCCATTTTACTCCCATGATTCATAAGCTCGAGGTACCGTTAAAATTAACAAGCCCCTATGAAAAAAATGCACTCGTTCTTCGTTGCAAACATATTTTGTAGAATTTGATATATTTTTGTCTAAGGCTAACGATGACTTGCATATGACATGAGTACCATTGGAAAGGTCTCAGTTTCGGCAATCTATTTTACCCCATGTTTCATAGGCACGATGCACCGTTAACCCCAACAAGACCCTTTGAAAAAAATGCACTCGTTCTTCGTTGCGTACAAATTTTGTAGATTTTGATATATTTTTGTCTAAGGCTAACGATGACTTGCATATGACATGGGTACCATTGGATAGGTCTTAGATTCTGCTATCCAGTTTACTCCCATGTTTCATAGGCACGATGTACCCTCAACCCCAACAACCGCCTATGGAAAAAATGCACTCGTTCTTCGTTGCAAAATTTTGTTCTAAGGCTAACGATGACTTGCATATGACATGAGTACCATTGGTAAGGTCTCAGTTTCGGCTATCCATTTAACACCCTTGCTTCATAGGTACGATGCACCGTTAACACTAACAACCCATTATGAAAAAAATGCACTCGTTCTTCGTTGCAAACAAATTTTGTAGATTTTGATATATTTTTGTCTAAGGCTTACGATGACTTGCATATGACATGGGCACCATTGGATAGGTCTCAGTTTCGGCAATCCATTTTACCCCCATGATTCATAGGCACGAGGTACCGTTAACCCTAACAACCCCCTATGAAAAACATTGGACTCGTTCTTCGTTGCATACAAATTTTGTAGATTTTGAAAAGTTTTGTTCTAAGTCTAATGATGACTTGCATATAACATGAGTACCATTGGTATGGTCTCAGTTTCGGCTATACATTTTACCTGCATGTTTCATAGGCACGATGTACCGTTAACCCTAACAAGCCCCTATGAAAAAAATGAACTCGTTCTTCGTTGCATGCAAATTTTGTAGATTTTGAAAAATTTTGTTCTAAGGCTAACGATGACTTGCATATAACATGGGTACCATTGGATAGGTTTCAGTTTCGGCTATCCATTCTACCCTCGTGTTTCATAGGTACGTGCTACCGTTAACCCTAACAAGCCATTATGAAAAAAATGCACTCGTTCTTCGTTGCAAACAAATTTTGTAGATTTTGATATATTTTTGTCTAAGGCTTACGATGACTTGCATATGACATGGGCACCATTGGATAGGTCTCAGTTTCGGCAATCCATTTTACACCCATGATTCATAGGCACGAGGTACCGTTAACCCTAACAACCCCCTATGAAAAACATTGGACTCGTTCTTCGTAGCATACAAATTTTGTAGATTTTGAAAAGATTTGTTCTAAGGCTAATGATGACTTGCATATAACATGAGTATCATTGGTAAGGTCTCAGTTTCGGCTATACATTTTACCCCCTTGTTTCATAGGCACGATGTACCGTTAACCCTAACAAGCCCCTATGAAAAAAATGAACTCGTTCTTCGTTGCATACAAATTTTGTAGACTTTGAAAAGTTTTGATCTAAGGCTAACGATGACTTGCATATGACATGAGTACCATTGGATAGGCATGATGCACCGTTAATCCCAACAAGCCCCTATAAAAAAATATACACTCGTTCTTTGTTGCATACAAATTTTGTAGATATTTAACAGTTTTGTTCTTAGGTTTACGATGACTTGTATATGACATAGGTCCCATTGGATAGGTCTCAGTTTCGGCTACCCATTTTAGCCCCGTGTTTCATAGGTACGAGGTACCGTAACCCCAACAACCCCCTATGAATAAAATGCACTCGTTCTTCGTTGCAAACAAATTTTGTAGATTTTGATATATATTTGTCTGAGGCTAACGATGACTTGCATATGACATGGGTACCATTGGATAGGTCTCAGTTTCGACAATCTATTTTACCCCATTATTCATAGGCACGATGCACCGTTAACCCTAACAAGCCCCTATGATAAAATGAACTCGTTCTTCGAAGCATACAAATTTTGTAGATTTTGAAAAAATTTGTTCTTAGGCTAACGATGACGTGCATATGACATGGGTACCATTGGATAGGTCTCAGTTTCGGCTATCCATTCTACCCTCTTGTTTCATAGGTACGAGCTACCGTCAACCCTAACAAGCCATTATGAAAAAATGCACTCGTTCTTCGTTGCAAACATATTTTGTAGAATTTGATATATATTTGTCTAAGGCTAACGATGACTTGCATATGACATGGGTACCATTGGATAGGTCTCAGTTTCGGCTATCCATTCTACACTCGTGTTTCATAAGTACGAGCTACCGTTAACCCCAACAATCCCCTATGAATAAAATGCACTCGTTCTTCGTTGCAAACAAATTTTGTAGATTTTTAAAAGTTTTGTTCTAAGGTTTACGATGACTTGTATATGACATGGGTCCCATTGGATAGGTCTCAGTTTCGGCTTTCCATTTTAACCCCGTGCTTCGTAGGTACGAGGTACCGTTAACCCTAACAACCCATTATGAAAAAATGCACTCGTTCTTCGTTGCAAACAAATTTTGTAGATTTTGTTATATTTTTGTCTAAGGCTAACGATGACTTGCATATGACATGGGTACCATTGGATAGGTTTCAGTTTCGGCTATCCATTCTACCCTCGTGTTTCATAGGAACGAGCTACCGTTAAGCCCAACAACCCCCTATGAAAAAAATGCACCCGTTCTTCGTTGCAAACAAATTTTGTAGGTTTTTAAAAGTTTTGTTCTAAGGTTTACGATGACTTGTATATGACATGGGTCCCATTGGATAGGTCTCAGCTTTTGCTATCCAGTTTACTCCCATGTTTCATAGGCACGATGTACCGTTGATCCCAACAAGCCTCTATGAAAAGATGCACTTGTTCTTCGTTGCATACAAATTTTGTAGATTTTGAAAAATTTTGTTCCAAGGCTAACGATGATTTGTATATAACATCTGTACCGTTGTCTCAGTTTCGGCTTTTCATTTTAACCCCGTGTTTCATAGGTACGAGGTACCGTAACCCCAGCAACCCCCTATGAATAAATTGCACTCGTTCTTCGTTGCAAACAAATTTTGTAGATTTTTAAAAGTTTTGTTCTAAGGTTTACGATGACTTGTATATGGCATGGGTCCCATTGGATAGGTCTCAGTTTCGGCTATCCATTTTAACCCCGTGCTTCGTAGGTACGAGGTACCGTTAACCCTAACAAACCATTATGAAAAAAATGCACTCGTTCTTCGTTGCAAACAAATTTTGTAGATTTTGATATATTTTTGTCTAAGGCTAACGATGACTTGCATATGACATGGGTACCATTGGATAGGTCTCAGTTTCGGCAATCTGTTTTACCTCCATGTTTCATAGGCACAATGCACCGTTAACCCCAACAAGCCCCTATGAAAAAAATGCACTCGTTCTTCGTTGCATACATAATTTGTAGAATCTGATATATTTTTGTCTAAGGCTAACGATGACTTGCATATGACATGGGTACCATTGGATAGGTCTCAGTTTCGGCAATCTATTTTACCCCCATGTTTCATAGGCACGATGCACCGTTAATCCCAACAAGCCCCTATAAAAAAATATACACTCGTTCTTCGTTGCATACAAATTTTGTAGATGTTTAACAGTTTTGTTCTTAGGTTTACGATGACTTGTATATGACATAATTCCCATTGGATAGGTCTCAGTTTCGGCTATCCATTCTATCCTCTTGTTTCATAGGTACGAGCTACCGTTAACCCCAACAATCCCCTATGAATAAAATGCACTCGTTCTTCGTTGCAAACAAATTTTGTAGATTTTTAAAAGTTTTGTTCTAAGGTTTACGATGACTTGTATATGACATGGGTCCCATTGGATAGGTCTCAGCTTCTGCTATCCAGTTTACTCCCATGTTTCATAGGCACGATGTACCGTTGATCCCAAAGAGCCTCTATGAAAAAATGCACTTGTTCTTCGTTGCATACAAATTTTGTAGATTTTAAAAAATTTTGTTCGAAGGCTAACGATGATTTGCATACAACATCTGAACCGTTGGATAGGTCTCAGTTTCGGCTATTCATTTTAACCCCGTGTTTCATAGGTACGAGGTACCGTAACCCCAGCAACCCCCTATGAATAAATTGCACTCGTTCTTCTTGCAAACAAATTTTGTAGATTTTTAAAAGTTTTGTTCTAAGGTTTATGATGACTTGTATATGACATGGGTCCCATTGGATAGGTCTCAGTTTCGGCTATCCATTTTAACCCCGTGCTTCGTAGGTACGAGGTACCGTTAACCCTAACAACCCATTATGAAAAAAATGCACTCGTTCTTCGTTGCAAACAAATTTTGTAGATTTTGATATATATTTGTCTAAGGCTAACGATGACTTGCATATGACATGGGTACCATTGGATAGGTCTCAGTTTCGACAATCTATTTTACCCCATTATTCATAGGCACGATGCACCGCTAACCCTAACAAGCCCCTATGAAAAAAATGAACTCGTTCTTCGAAGCATACAAATTTTGTAGATTTTGAAAAATTTTGTTCTTAGGCTAACGATGACGTGCATATGACATGGGTACCATTGGATAGGTCTCAGTTTCGGCTATCCATTCTACCCTCGTGTTTCATAGGTACGAGCTACCGTCAACCCTAACAAGCCATTATGAAAAAATGCACTCGTTCTTCGTTGCAAACATATTTTGTAGAATTTGATATATATTTGTCTAAGGCTAACGATGACTTGCATATGACATGGGTACCCTTGGATAGGTCTCAGTTTCGGCTATCCATTCTACCCTCGTGTTTCATAAGTACGAGCTACCGTTAACCCCAACAATCCCCTATGAATAAAATGCACTCGTTCTTCGTTGCAAACAAATTTTGTAGATTTGTAAAAGTTTTGTTCTAAGGTTTACGATGACTTGTATATGACATGGGTCCCATTGGATAGGTCTCAGTTTCGGCTTTCCATTTTAACCCCGTGCTTCGTAGGTACGAGGTACCGTTAACCCTAACAACCCATTATGAAAAAAATGCACTCGTTCTTCGTTGCAAACAAATTTTGTAGATTTTGTTATATTTTTGTCTAAGGCTAACGATGACTTGCATATGACATGGGTACCATTGGATAGGTCTCAGTTTCGGCTATCCATTCTACCCTCGTGTTTCATAAGTACGAGCTACCGTTAACCCCAACAATCCCCTATGAATAAAATGCACTCGTTCTTCGTTGCAAACAAATTTTGTAGATTTTTAAAAGTTTTGTTCTAAGGTTTACGATGACTTGTATATGACATGGGTCCCATTGGATAGGTCTCAGTTTCGGCTTTCCATTTTAACCCCGTGCTTCGTAGGTACGAGGTACCGTAACCCCAACAACCCCCTATGAATAAAATGCACTCGTTCTTCGTTGCAAACAAATTCTGTAGATTTTGATATATATTTGTCTGAGGCTAACGATGACTTGCATATGACATGGGTACCATTGGATAGGTCTCAGTTTCGACAATCTATTTTACCCCATTATTCATAGGCACGATGCACCGTTAACCCTAACAAGCCCCTATGATAAAATGAACTCGTTCTTCGAAGCATACAAATTTTGTAGATTTTGAAAAAATTTGTTCTTAGGCTAACGATGACGTGCATATGACATGGGTACCATTGGATAGGTCTCAGTTTCGGCTATCCATTCTACCCTCTTGTTTCATAGGTACGAGCTACCGTCAACCCTAACAAGCCATTATGAAAAAATGCACTCGTTCTTCGTTGCAAACATATTTTGTAGAATTTGATATATATTTGTCTAAGGCTAACGATGACTTGCATATGACATGGGTACCATTGGATAGGTCTCAGTTTCGGCTATCCATTCTACACTCGTGTTTCATAAGTACGAGCTACCGTTAACCCCAACAATCCCCTATGAATAAAATGCACTCGTTCTTCGTTGCAAACAAATTTTGTAGATTTTTAAAAGTTTTGTTCTAAGGTTTACGATGACTTGTATATGACATGGGTCCCATTGGATAGGTCTCAGTTTCGGCTTTCCATTTTAACCCCGTGCTTCGTAGGTACGAGGTACCGTTAACCCTAACAACCCATTATGAAAAAATGCACTCGTTCTTCGTTGCAAACAAATTTTGTAGATTTTGTTATATTTTTGTCTAAGGCTAACGATGACTTGCATATGACATGGGTACCATTGGATAGGTTTCAGTTTCGGCTATCCATTCTACCCTCGTGTTTCATAGGAACGAGCTACCGTTAAGCCCAACAACCCCCTATGAAAAAAATGCACCCGTTCTTCGTTGCAAACAAATTTTGTAGGTTTTTAAAAGTTTTGTTCTAAGGTTTACGATGACTTGTATATGACATGGGTCCCATTGGATAGGTCTCAGCTTTTGCTATCCAGTTTACTCCCATGTTTCATAGGCACGATGTACCGTTGATCCCAACAAGCCTCTATGAAAAGATGCACTTGTTCTTCGTTGCATACAAATTTTGTAGATTTTGAAAAATTTTGTTCCAAGGCTAACGATGATTTGTATATAACATCTGTACCGTTGTCTCAGTTTCGGCTTTTCATTTTAACCCCGTGTTTCATAGGTACGAGGTACCGTAACCCCAGCAACCCCCTATGAATAAATTGCACTCGTTCTTCGTTGCAAACAAATTTTGTAGATTTTTAAAAGTTTTGTTCTAAGGTTTACGATGACTTGTATATGGCATGGGTCCCATTGGATAGGTCTCAGTTTCGGCTATCCATTTTAACCCCGTGCTTCGTAGGTACGAGGTACCGTTAACCCTAACAAACCATTATGAAAAAAATGCACTCGTTCTTCGTTGCAAACAAATTTTGTAGATTTTGATATATTTTTGTCTAAGGCTAACGATGACTTGCATATGACATGGGTACCATTGGATAGGTCTCAGTTTCGGCAATCTGTTTTACCTCCATGTTTCATAGGCACAATGCACCGTTAACCCCAACAAGCCCCTATGAAAAAAATGCACTCGTTCTTCGTTGCATACATAATTTGTAGAATCTGATATATTTTTGTCTAAGGCTAACGATGACTTGCATATGACATGGGTACCATTGGATAGGTCTCAGTTTCGGCAATCTATTTTACCCCCATGTTTCATAGGCACGATGCACCGTTAATCCCAACAAGCCCCTATAAAAAAATATACACTCGTTCTTCGTTGCATACAAATTTTGTAGATGTTTAACAGTTTTGTTCTTAGGTTTACGATGACTTGTATATGACATAATTCCCATTGGATAGGTCTCAGTTTCGGCTATCCATTCTATCCTCTTGTTTCATAGGTACGAGCTACCGTTAACCCCAACAATCCCCTATGAATAAAATGCACTTGTTCTTCGTTGCAAACAAATTTTGTAGATTTTTAAAAGTTTTGTTCTAAGGTTTACGATGACTTGTATATGACATGGGTCCCATTGGATAGGTCTCAGCTTCTGCTATCCAGTTTACTCCCATGTTTCATAGGCACGATGTACCGTTGATCCCAAAGAGCCTCTATGAAAAAATGCACTTGTTCTTCGTTGCATACAAATTTTGTAGATTTTAAAAAATTTTGTTCGAAGGCTAACGATGATTTGCATACAACATCTGAACCGTTGGATAGGTCTCAGTTTCGGCTATTCATTTTAACCCCGTGTTTCATAGGTACGAGGTACCGTAACCCCAGCAACCCCCTATGAATAAATTGCACTCGTTCTTCTTGCAAACAAATTTTGTAGATTTTTAAAAGTTTTGTTCTAAGGTTTATGATGACTTGTATATGACATGGGTCCCATTGGATAGGTCTCAGTTTCGGCTATCCATTTTAACCCCGTGCTTCGTAGGTACGAGGTACCGTTAACCCTAACAACCCATTATGAAAAAAATGCACTCGTTCTTCGTTGCAAACAAATTTTGTAGATTTTGATATATATTTGTCTAAGGCTAACGATGACTTGCATATGACATGGGTACCATTGGATAGGTCTCAGTTTCGACAATCTATTTTACCCCATTATTCATAGGCACGATGCACCGCTAACCCTAACAAGCCCCTATGAAAAAAATGAACTCGTTCTTCGAAGCATACAAATTTTGTAGATTTTGAAAAATTTTGTTCTTAGGCTAACGATGACGTGCATATGACATGGGTACCATTGGATAGGTCTCAGTTTCGGCTATCCATTCTACCCTCGTGTTTCATAGGTACGAGCTACCGTCAACCCTAACAAGCCATTATGAAAAAATGCACTCGTTCTTCGTTGCAAACATATTTTGTAGAATTTGATATATATTTGTCTAAGGCTAACGATGACTTGCATATGACATGGGTACCCTTGGATAGGTCTCAGTTTCGGCTATCCATTCTACCCTCGTGTTTCATAAGTACGAGCTACCGTTAACCCCAACAATCCCCTATGAATAAAATGCACTCGTTCTTCGTTGCAAACAAATTTTGTAGATTTTTAAAAGTTTTGTTCTAAGGTTTACGATGACTTGTATATGACATGGGTCCCATTGGATAGGTCTCAGTTTCGGCTTTCCATTTTAACCCCGTGCTTCGTAGGTACGAGGTACCGTTAACCCTAACAACCCATTATGAAAAAAATGCACTCGTTCTTCGTTGCAAACAAATTTTGTAGATTTTGTTATATTTTTGTCTAAGGCTAACGATGACTTGCATATGACATGGGTACCATTGGATAGGTTTCAGTTTCGGCTATACATTCTACCGTCGTGTTTCATAGCAACGAGCTACCGTTAAGCCCAACAACCCCCTATGAAAAAAATGCACCCGTTCTTCGTTGTAAACAAATTTTGTAGGTTTTTAAAAGTTTTGTTCTAAGGTTTACGATGACTTGTATATGACATGGGTCCCATTGGATAGGTCTCAGCTTCTGCTATCCAGTTTACTCCCATGTTTCATAGGCACGATGTACCGTTGATCCCAACAAGCCTCTATGAAAAAATGCACTTGTTCTTCGTTGCATACAAATTTTGTAGATTTTGAAAAATTTTGTTCTAAGGCTAACGATGATTTGTATATAACATCTGTACCGTTGGATAGGTCTCAGTTTCGGCTTTTCATTTTAACCCCGTGTTTCATAGGTACGAGGTACCGTAACCCCAGCAACACCCCTATGAATAAATTGCACTCGTTCTTCGTTGCAAACAAATTTTGTAGATTTTTAAAAGTTTTGTTCTAAGGTTTACGATGACTTGTATATGGCATGGGTCCCATTGGATAGGTCTCAGTTTCGGCTATCCATTTTAACCCCGTGCTTCGTAGGTACGAGGTACCGTTAACCCTAACAACTCATTATGAAAAAAATGCACTCGTTCGTCGTTGCAAACAAATTTTGTAGATTTTGATATATTTTTGTCTAAGGCTAACGATGAGTTGCATATGACATGGGTACCATTGGATAGGTCTCAGTTTCGGCAATCTGTTTTACCACCATGTTTCATAGGCACAATGCACCGTTAACCCCAACAAGCCCCTATGAAAAAAATGCACTCGTTCTTCGTTGCATACATAATTTGTAGAATCTGATATATTTTTGTCTAAGGCTAACGATGACTTGCATATGACATGGGTACCATTGGATAGGTCTCAGTTTCGGCAATCTATTTTACCCCCATGTTTCATAGGCACGATGCACCGTTAATCCCAACAAGCCCCTATAAAAAAATATACACTCGTTCTTCGTTGCATACAAATTTTGTAGATGTTTAACAGATTTGTTCTTAGGTTTACGATGACTTGTATATGACATAATTCCCATTGGATAGGTCTCAGTTTCGGCTATCCATTCTATCCTCGTGTTTCGTAGGTACGAGCTACCGTTAACCCCAACAATCCCCTATGAATAAAATGCACTCGTTCTTCGTTGCAAACAAATTTTGTAGGTTTTTAAAAGTTTTGTTCTAAGGTTTACGATGACTTGTATATGACATGGGTCCCATTGGATAGGTCTCAGTTTCGGCTTTCCATTTTAACCCCGTGCTTCGTAGGTACGAGGTACCGTTAACCCTAACAACCCATTATGAAAAAAATGCACTCGTTCGTCGTTGCAAACAAATTTTGTAGATTTTGATATATTTTTGCCTAAGGCTAACGATGACTTGCATATGACATGGGTACCATTGGATAGGTTTCAGTTTCGGCTATCCATTCTGCCCTCGTGTTTCATAGGTACGAGCTACCGTTAACCCCAACAACCCCCTATGAAAAAAATGCACTCGTTCTTCGTTGCAAACAAATTTTGTAGGTTTTTAAAAGTTTTGGTCTAAGGTTTACGATGACTTGTATATGACATGGGTCCCATTGGATAGGTCTCAGCTTCTGCTATCCAGTTTACTCCCATGTTTCATAGGCACGATGTACCGTTGATCCCAACAAGCCTCTATGAAAAAATGCACTTGTTCTTCGTTGCATACAAATTTTGTAGATTTTGAAAAATTTTGTTCTAAGGCTAACGATGATTTGCATATAACATCTGAACTGTTGGATAGGTCTCAGTTTCGGCTATTCATTTTAACCCCGTGTTTCATAGGTACGAGGTACCGTAACCCCAGCAACCCCCTATGAATAAATTGCACTCGTTCTTCTTGCAAACAAATTTTGTAGATTTTTAAAAGTTTTGTTCTAAGGTTTACGATGACTTGTATATGACATGGGTCCCATTGGATAGGTCTCAGTTTCGGCTATCCATTTTAACCCCGTGCTTCGTAGGTGCGAGGTACCGTTAACCCTAACAACCCATTATGAAAAAAATGCACTCGTTCTTCGTTGCAAACAAATTTTGTAGATTTTGATATATATTTGTCTAAGGCTAACGATGACTTGCATATGACACGGGTACCATTGGATAGGTCTCAGTTTCGGCAATCTATTTTACCTCCATGTTTCATAGGCACAATGTACCGTAAACCCCAACAAGCCCCTATGAAAAAAATGCACTTGTTCTTCGTTGTATACATAATTTGTAGAATCTGATATATTGTTGTCTAAGGCTAACGATGACTTGCATATGACATGGGTACCATTGGATAGGTCTCAGTTTCGGCAATCTATTTTACCTCCATGTTTCATAGGCACGATGCACCGTTAATCCCAACAAGCCCCTATAAAAAAATATACACTCGTTCTTCGTTGCATACAAATTTTGAAGATGTTTAACAGTTTTGTTCTTAGGTTTACGATGACTTGTATATGACATGGGTCCCATTGGATAGGTCTCAGTTTCGGCTATCCATTTTAACCCCGCGCTTCGTAGGTACGTGGTACTGTTAACCCTAACAACCCATTATGAAAAAAATGCACTCGTTCTTCGTTGCAAACAAATTTTGTAGATTTTGATATATTTTTTTCTAAGGCTAACGATGACTTGCATATGACATACCATTGGATAGGTCTTAGTTTCGGCTATCCATTTTACCCTCGTGTTTCATAGGTGCGAGCTACCGTTAACCCCAACAATCCCCTATGAATAAAATGCACTCGTTCTTCGTTGCAAACAAATTTTGTAGATTTTTAAAAGTTTTGTTCTAAGGTTTACGATGACTTGTATATGAATAAATTGCACTCGTTCTTCTTGCAAACAAATTTTGTAGATTTTTAAAAGTTTTGTTCTAAGGTTTACGATGACTTGTATATGACATGGGTCCCATTGGATAGGTCTCAGTTTCGGCTTTCCATTTTAACCCCGTGCTTCGTAGGTACGAGGTACCGTTAACCCTAACAACCCATTATGAAAAAATTGCACTCGTTCTTCGTTGCAAACAAATTTTGTAGGTTTTTAATAGTTTTGTTCTAAGGTTTACGATGACTTGTATATGACATGGGTTCCATTGGATAGGTCTCAGCTTCTGCTATCCAGTTTACTCCCATGTTTCATAGGCACGATGTACCGTTGAACCCAACAAGCCCCTATGAAAAAATGCACTTGTTCTTCGTTGCATACAAATTTTGTAGATTTTTAAAAATTTTGTTCTAAGGCTAACGATGACTTGCATATAACATCTGTACCATTTGATAGGTCTCAGTTTCGGCTATTCATTTTAACCCCGAGTTTCATAGGTACGAGGTACCGTAACCCCAGCAACCCCCTATGAATAAAATGCACTCGTTCTTCGTTGCAAACAAATTTTGTAGATTTTTAAAAGTTTTGTTCTAAGGTTTACGATGACTTGTATATGACATGGGTCCCATTGGATAGGTCTCAGTTTCGGCTTTCCATTTGAACCCCGTGTTTCATAGCCACGAGGTACCGATAACCCTAACAACCCATTATAAAACAAATGCACTCGTTCTTCGTTGCAAACCAATTTTGTAGACTTTGAAAAATGTTGTCTAAGCCTAACGATGACTTGCATATGACATCTGTACCATTGGATAGGTCTCAGTTTCGGCTACCCATTTTACCCCCGTGTTTCATAGGTACGAGGTACCGTAACCCCAACAACCCCCTATGAATAAAATGCACTCGTTCTTCGTTGCAAACAAATTTTGTAGATATTTAACAGTTTTGTTTACGATGACTTGTATATGACATAGGTCCCATTGGATAGGTCTCAGTTTCGGCTACCCATTTTACCACGGTGTTTCATAGGTACGAGGTACCGTAACCCCAACAACCCCCTATGAATAAAATGCACTCGTTCTTCGTTGCAAACAAATTTTGTAGATTTTTAAAAGTTTTGTTCTGAGGTTTACGATGACTTGTATATGACTTGGGTCCCATTGGATAGGTCTCAATTTCTGCTATCCAGTTTACTCCCATATTTCATAGGCTCGATGTACCGTTAACCCCAACAAGCCCCTATTTAAAAAAATGCACTCGTTCTTCGTTGCATACAAATTTTGTAGATTTTGAAAAATTTTGTTCTAAGGCTAACGATGACTTGCATATGACATCTGTACCATTGGATAGGTCTCAGTTTCGGCTATCCATTTTACCCCCGTGTTTCATAGGTACGAGGTACCGTAACCCCAACAACCCCCTATGAATAAAATGCACTCGTTCTTCATTGCAAACAAATTTTGTAGATTTTTAAAAATTTTGTTCTAAGGCTAACGATGACTTGTATATGACATTGGATAGTTTCGGCTATCCATTTTACTCCCATGATTCATAAGCACGAGGTACCGTTAACCCCAACAACCCCCTATGAAAAAAATGCACTTGTACTTCGTTGCATACAAATTTTGTATATTTTGAAAAATTTTGTTCTAAGGCTAACGATGACTTGCATATGACATGGGTACCCTTGGATAGGTCTCAGCTTCTGCTATCCAATTTACTCCCATGATTAATAGGCACGAGGTACCGTTAACCCTAACAACCCCCTATGAAAAAAATGGACTCGTTCTTCGTAGCATACAAATTTTGTAGATTTTGAAAAGTTTTGTTCTAAGGCTAACGATGACGTGCATATAACATGAAACCAATGGATAGGTCTCAGTTTCGGCTATCGTTTTTCCCATCGTGTTTCATAGGAACGAGGTACCGTAACCCCAACAACCCCCTATGAATAAAAGGCACTCGTTCTTCGTTGCAAACAAATTTAGTAGATTTTCAAAACTTTTGTTCTAAGGTTTACGATGACTTGTATATGGCATGGGTCCCATTGGATAGGTCTCAGCTTCTGCTATCCAGTTTACTCCCATATTTCATAGGCACGATGTACCGTTAACCCTAACAAGCCCCTTTGGAAAAAATGCACTCGTTCTTCGTTGCATAAAAATTTTGTAGATTTTGAAAAATTTTGTTCTAAGGCTAACGATGACTTGCATATGACATCTGTACCATTGGTTAGGCCTCAGTTTCGGCTATCCATTTTACCCCCGTGTTTCATAGGTACGAGGTACCGTAACCCCAACAACCCCTTATGAATAAAATGCACTCGTTCTTCGTTGCAAACAAATTTTGTAGATTTTTAAAAATTTTGTTCTTAGGCTAACGATGACTTGTATATGACATGGGTCCCATTGGATAGGTCTCAGTTTCGGCTATCCATTTTAAGCCCGTTCTTCGTAGGTACGAGGCACCGTTAACCCTAACAACCCATTATGAAAAAAATGCACTCGTTCTTCGTTGCGTAAAAATTTTGTAGATTTTTAAAAATGTTGTTCTAAGGCTAACGATGACTTGCATATGACATCTGTACCATTGGATAGGTCTCAGTTTCGGCTATCCATTTTTCCACCGTGTTTTATAGGTACGAGGTACCGTAACCCCAACAACCTCCTATGAATAAAATGCACTCGTTCTTCGTTGCAAACAAATTTTGTAGATTTTTAAAAATTTTGATTTAAGGCTAACGATGACTTGTATATGACATGGGTCCCATTGGATAGGTCTCAGTTTCGACTATCCAGTTTACTCCCATATTTCATAGGCACGATGTACCGTTAACCCCAACAAGCCCCTTTGGAAAAAATGCACTCGTTCTTCGTTGCATAAAAATTTTGTAGATTTTGAAAAATTTTGTTCTAAGGCTAACGATGACTTGCATATGACATCTGTACCATTGGTTAGGTCTCAGTTTCGGCTATCCATTTTATCCCCGTGTTTCATAGGTACGAGGTACCGTAACCCCAACAACCCCTTATGAATAAAATGCACTCGTTCTTCGTTGCAAACAAATTTTGTAGATTTTTAAAAATTTTGTTCTTAGGCTAACGATGACTTGTATATGACATGGGTCCCATTGGCTAGGTCTCAGTTTCGGCTATCCATTTTAAGCCCGTTCTTCGTAGGTTTGAGGCACCGTTAACCCTAACAACCCATTATGAAAAAAATGCACTCGTTCTTCGTTGCGTAAAAATTTTGTAGATTTTGAAAAATTTTGTTCTAAGGCTAACGATGACTTGCATATGACATCTGTACCATTGGATAGGTCTCAGTTTCGGCTTTCCATTTTACCCCCGTGTTTTATAGGTACGAGGTACCGTAACCCCAACAACCCCCTATGAATAAAATGCACTCGTTCTTCGTTGCAAACAAATTTTGTAGATTTTTAAAAATTTAGATTTACGGCTAACGATGACTTGTATATGACATGGGTCCCATTGGATAGGTCTCAGTTTTGGCTATCCATTTTACTCCCATGTTTCATAGGCACGATGTACCGTTAACCCCAACAACCCACTATGAAAAAAATGCACTCGTTCTTCGTCGCATACAAATTTGGAGATTTTGAAAAATTTTGTTCTAAGGCTTACGATGCCGTGCATATAACATGAGTACCATTGGATAGGTCTGAGTTTCAGGTATCCATTTTACTCCCATGATTCATAGGCACGAGGTACCGTTAACCCTAACATCCCATTATGAAAAAAATGCACTCGTTCTTCGTAGCATACAAATTTTGTAGATTTTGAAAAGTTTTGTTTTAAGGCTAACGATGACTTGCATATGACATGGGTACCATTGGATAGGTCTCAGTTTCGGCAATCTATTTTACCCCCATGATTCGTAGGCACGAGGTACCGTTAACCCTAACAACCCCCTATGAAAAAAATGGACTCGTTCTTCGTAGCATACAAATTTTGTAGATTTTGAAAAGTTTTGTTCTAAGGCTAACGATGACTTGCATATGAAATGGGTACCATTGGTAAGGTCTCAGCTTCTGCTATCCAGTTTACTCCCATATTTCATAGGCACGATGTACCGTTAACCCCAACAAGCCCCTTTGGAAAAAATGCACTCGTTCTTCGTTGCATAAAAATTTTGTAGATTTTGAAAAATTTTGTTCTAAGGCTAACGATGACTTGCATATGACATCTGTACCATTGGTTAGGTCTCAGTTTCGGCTATCCATTTTACCCCCGTGTTTCATAGGTACGAGGTACCGTAACCCCAACAACCCCCTATGAATAAAATGCACTCGTTCTTCGTTGCAAACAAATTTTGTAGATTTTTAAAAATTTTGTTCTTAGGCTAACGATGACTTGTATATGACATGGGTCCCATTGGATAGGTCTCAGTTTCGGCTATCCATTTTAAGCCCGTTCTTCGTAGGTACGAGGCACCGTTAACCCTAACAACCCATTATGAAAAAAATGCACTCGTTCTTCGTTGCGTAAAAATTTTGTAGATTTTGAAAAATTTTGTTCTAAGGCTAACGATGACTTGCATATGACATCTGTACCATTGGATAGGTCTCAGTTTCGGCTATCCATTTTACCCCCGTGTTTCATAGGTACGAGGTACCGTAACCCCAACAACCCCCTATGAATAAAATGCACTCGTTCTTCGTTGCAAACAAATTTTGTAGATTTTTAAAAATTTTGATTTAAGGCTAACGACGACTTGTATATGACATGGGTCCCATTGGATAGGTCTCAGTTTCGGCTATCCATTTTACTCCCATGTTTCATAGGCACGATGTACCGTAAACCCCAACAACCCACTATGAAAAAAATGCACTCGTTCTTCGTCGCATACAAATTTGGAGATTTTGAAAAATTTTGTTCTAAGGCTAACGATGCCGTGCATATAACATGAGTACCATTGGATAGGTCTGAGTTTCGGCTATCCATTTTACTCCCATGATTCATATTCACGAGGTACCGTTAACCCTAACAACCCCTTATGAGAAAAATGGACTCGTTCTTAGTAGCATACAAATTTTGTAGATTTTGAAAAGTTTTGTTTTAAGGCTAACGATGACTTGTATATGACATGGGTACCATTGGTAAGGTCTCAGTTTCGGCTATACATTTTACCTGCATGTTTCATAGGCACGATGTACCGTTAACTCCAACAAGCCCCTATGAAAAAAATGCACTCGTTCTTCGTTGCATATATATTTGTAGATTTTTAAAAATTTTGTTTTAAGGCTAACAATGACTTGCATATAACATGAGTACGATTGGATAGGTTTCGGTTTCGGCTATCCATTTTAAACCCGTGCTTCGTAGGTACGAGGTACCGTTAACCCCAACAATGCCCTATGAAAAATATATTTTTGTCTAAGGCTAACGATGACTTGCACATGATATGGGTACCCTTGGATAGGTCTCAGCTTCTGCTATCCAGTTTACTCGCATGTTTCATAGGCACGATGTACCGTTAACCCCAACAACCCCCTATGAAAAAAATACACTCGTTCTTCGTTGCATACAAATTTGTAGATTTTTAAAATTTTTGTTCTAAGGCTAACGATGACTTGCATT
>JAWNNP010002202.1:0-11518 GCA_035044805.1 Leucophenga maculata | reverse complement strand
CATTTGTGGTCGCTTGGATGTGGTCTGTTTTAAATCCGTCAAGTTCCATGCATTTCATTTAATTTTTTACAATTATAGCGGTTCCACCGTGGGCCCTGTTGTCAGGGTGATTTGTATAAAAAACTTTATAATTTGGTATTTTAATGTAGGTTTTTTCTGTGGCGTGCGTCTCTGATATCAGCATGATGTCAATTGCTTTGTCAATAAGAAAGGATTTTAATTCCAACAAATGGCGAGTAAGTCAGTTGGCATTCCATATTCCTATTGAAATTTTATCTTCGTTCATCCAATTTACTCAACAGTAGCGTCACGATGTTCATCATATTGCTCATCTGGGAGATTAATTGTTTCATCATAGTTTTTAATTCTGATAGGTCGTCATTCTGTGTTGTTGGTGCTTGTGATGTACTATTTTGATTTTTTGTGTCGTGTGCTTTGTCCATTGTTACCACTCTTCCATAAGATAGTCCTGGAGCAATGTTCTTTTCCATATTATTGTCTGTGGTTGGCGGATTTGAGGTTTGGGTTGATGGTAATTGTTTTTTGCGCAGACTAGGGAATTTTTGTATTTGTAATCTTTTATAAACCATACAGCCCTTATAATTTGCTGTATGATTTTTCCCGCAAAGAGCACATTTAATATGGGTTTTCTCTTCCGTCTGAGTTATGGTACAGTTTAATGTGCTATGCTTGCCAGCACATTTAACGCATACAGCGTCCCTCGAGCAGTAATTTTTTGTGTATCCATATTTTTGACAATTTGTGCATTGGGGGATTGACCGTTTTTGATGAGGAGGTTCAAAAACTACTTTGCAGTGGAGAAGATGGGTTATTGAATAAATATCTTTGTTATTTTCTTTCGATTTTGGGAGATTGGGATTCGTTTGCTCAAGTGCACATTGTGTGGAAAATTGTTGACTGCCATTCACCTGGGAATGGCCAACAATGATTCTTGCGACGGTCCAAGCAACTCACACGTCCGTTAGGACACGTATTTCCTGGGTAGCCTCTGAACATCCGTTCAGAGGTGAGCTAACGTGAGAAGGCGAATTTTCACAGCGCCCCAAACCTGTGAATTTCTATCAACGAGTAGAAATACGGCATGGGCGCAGTTGATAGGGGGATAATGCAACAACAAAATTCATAGTTTGAGTAAACTGCTCACTGCAAATTTCTACATATACATATTGGAAATTTCTCTCAAAATTACCATGCAATGCATATAATACATAGGGGACTTTTCAAATTATGCATGTTTATAAGCAAGAATTTGTATTGACACAGCCAAGCGGACTGATGAGATTTCATAGCAGAAATCGAAACACATGTGTATCCGTTGCTCTTCACTATAATGTTCCAAGTTGTTGTTAATAATTGTTTCTCTTTACATTGATAAATATGTATAAGCATGTTTATCATGTAAATTGACCACTAAGCCTGTTAAAAATTCATTACTATTTGATTTATATTTTATTTAGTAAT
This sequence comes from Leucophenga maculata, assembly GCA_035044805.1. Classification (NCBI taxonomy): domain Eukaryota; kingdom Metazoa; phylum Arthropoda; class Insecta; order Diptera; family Drosophilidae; genus Leucophenga; species Leucophenga maculata. The sequence goes on along the minus strand of JAWNNP010002202.1, from coordinate 10,036 downwards.
ATACTTTAGTATACTTTTGTGCACTTTCACTGTTTGTGTTGGTGTTAACTTTAGTAAACTTTATTAAAATTTGATTTTGCTGTAATTTTGCAGGCTCGAGGTCCAATATAAATAAACTTAATGTTTTTTATCATTCAATATATCTTCAGGAAATTTATTTTACACGCGAACAGCGGTTAATATGTCTCCTTAGGTGTGAAGTTTTATACAGTATATATAAAATATAAGGTCGCCAAAAATCATCAACAAAATTTTTTATTTGGTACACTATTCAATGTTTGTTTAATTGTTAATTAACTTGAGTTAATTTAATAAGAAACTTCACTTTTATCGCTTTAGCAGTATTTCTTTTGTTCGATATTAATATCTTCGGATATTAACTTCGCGACTGCGCCACTTATGTACTTTAAAGTACATTAAAAAAAACGATAAAAATTAAATTTAGTTTGACTTTATTTATCGAAATTCGTCTTAAGACTAATCTTAAATTTTTTTCATTTAGCTCTTTTATATTATTCAACTTGAGAATATTGCTTAGTTCATTAAACTGCAACAATGTATGGAGCATTGTTGTTGTTTTATCAACAGTTAAATATTCGTCCACTTCGTTTTCGTTTTGTTCTTTTGTAAACACAAACGCTGCGGTTGATTATTCTGCTTTAGTTGTTTGTTTATTTTTCATGCTTGCTACGCCTAAACAACTGAAGTGTCGTTGATACTTACGTTGTTCCATGTTTCTTTTAAGTATTTTTGGACAACTATTATTTATAAATGATTTCACTTTAGCGATAAATCATGCTCATGTTCTGATGTTTCCCAACATAGTCTATTACAAGCAGATTTGAATTCGTAAATGCGTGATATTCCATCGCAGAAAACCTTTTATTATGACCTACTTGTTGGTTGTTCGTAACCTTAGTAGGGACATGTGTATTAATGATTTAGGCGCCCTTATGGATCCTAAATTAAGTTTTCACAATCATATTGTGTGCGTGGTTAATAAAGCTAAAGGTGTTCTTGGCTTTATAAAGCGGTGGAGTAAGGAATTTAATGACCCTTATACTACAAAACTCTATACACATCACTTGTTGGTCCGATTTTAGAATTTGCATCATGTGTTAGAAACCCACAGTATGTAAATCACGAATATCATATCGAGTCTATTTAAAAACCATTTCTGTTATTTGCTCTCAGAAAACTTAATTAGGCTTCTGATAACATATTGAAACTTATTGACCTTCCAACTCTATCTGCTCGACGTGCAATGCTCTCTGTCGTTTTCCTTCATAAGATTCAAAAGATAATTCTGCTATTTACTAGAATATTTATTCTTAATTGTTCCCTCTCGCTTTACGCGCTAGTTGTCATTTTGCACAGCATACTATGCTTGCCCTAATCCATTTCGATCTCTCTGCCATACCTATAATAACTTTTCTCGTCTATTCTCCTTCAATTCTTCTTTAAACTTTATAAAAAAAAAGTTTGTCCCAATTTTGAACTTCAATAAATAGTAATTTCATATTATATATTTAATCTGTTGATTCATCATTATGGCAGCTTGCACCGTTTCCAGCACAGTGAGTCGGGGCACAGTTGGTCAACCTGACTGGTCGCCTTCAACGGGTCTGAGTGGTCGTAACTTTTCCCTATTTAGCGATAAGTTTTAGTAATAAGATTATCAGTGAGTAAATTCTTCTTAAGATATTTGTTAGGCAACTGTTTAGTTTTATGTAATTGTAGTACCTAAGTAAATAAATAAATAAATATCTTATTTGTTCGATGTTGTTCAAAAGAATTAAAACAGGTAAAGAGCAAACCGACGTCAAAACCAAAGATTCCAAAGAGCAGTTGGTTTTTTGAATAAACAGTGACCATACATTTCTGTACATCTGTTAGTGTACGCATGTAACTCACTCAATGAGATGGTATGTATACTTTTTAATCAACTATTTTAAGAAGATCAATGTGATGCGACCATTGGAACAGGTCAACTCATTTAAATTGGGCATTTAGATTTTTAATGGGGTCGTTTGCACAAGATCACATTGTGAGAAAATTTGATGAATGCCATTCACTTGGTAATGACCAACAATGATTTTTGTTGCAAATGGCACATGCAGCTCACAACATCCGCTAGGACACGTATCTCTTGGGTAGCCTCTGCACAGCCGTTCGGAGGTGAGCTAACTGTAAGAAGGCGACAATCACCCCTATTGATTATGAGTTTGTGCACTGGGCCGTAAAAATATTAACTTCAATGAAAAACAAAAAGAAGCCTTGGATCGAACCCTATGACGACTCCCGCAATCGATATAAGGGCCACGCTTTACGGATATGCACCGGAAATGATGGTGCAAATATCCATCTGGTGGATGTCCTCGAAAGTTGCAAGGCTGAAATTATTTATCGAAATTCGTCTTCAGAGGAATCTTAAATTGTTTTCATTTCGCTCTTTTATACTATTCAACTTGAGAATATTGCTTAGTTCATAAAACTGCAACAATGTCGATACTTACGTTGTTTATGCGATGCTAGAGTGTCATGTTTCTTTTAAGTATTTTTGGACAACTATGCTGATGTCGTCGTTCCCATCATAATTCTGCAAGCTAGGGGTGAGGGATGTAACTCGCATGCGCATTAGCAACATAATATTTTTCTGACATTCAGTCATTATGACCCCCAACTAAGTAAATAAATCGAAATTTCAAATAACATAATTGTTACAGTACTGACTACCCTGCTATTTACCTAGCTATTTCCGAATAAAATGCCAGAAAAGTGAAATCCCTCGTTTTTCCGTGACACCGGGGTTTTGCTCGAGGGATTTTTAAAACCAATTCAACCGAATTTTAAAATATTCCTAAACAATAATTTAAAAAAACAAAAAGTGCATAATTTGGAAAAAAATCAACAATATTGTCAGTGAAATCGTGAAACAACAAGAGCAGTTAGGAATAAAGCTCCAGGAGACATAAAATGACGTGGCAGGCAAAATGGCGAATGGATCGTCAATATCGAAAATCCACCAGTTGAAAACTGAGGTGGAAAATTTGGAAAAAGGTTTAAAGAGAACCATGCTGCATTGAAGCTATCGTCGGCAACACTATTAAAATCCCCATACTACAAGAAAAAGTATGTGAGTCGGGTGAGTCAAATAATAATAAACTTATTTCATTTGCTACCAAAGATACCGATCGTAAAATCGGCAAAAGATAGTCAGGGAGAATATGCAAGGACTCAAGGCAGTTGAAAACTAAAATGGAACTGCGAACTCGCATTTAATGAATATGGTGAATGCATCATATCATGCGCTAAAGGGCTATAGACAATTAGGTATGTTAGGAGAGCTAAAGACAGGGCAACAAATTGCTGTATGGAATGTGTGGCAAATGGAGAAGGGGATGAGGTATTGACAATGATATATAATGATATTAAAGATAAATACACTTTTTAGATAGAAAATCAAGAAAAGCTCAGAAAAAAAAATCTTCCATTTGTCTAACCTCAAATAGATTGGCTGTGTTTTCAAAGACTTATTTACTCAGCTATTTCGGTCAATAAAACCAAAATATACACATATATATATGTAATCTAACTTCAATGGTAGAGAACTATAAATTTGCATGGTCGCTCTTGGACAAAAAATTCACGAATCGTAGAGCGAGTTTATCCTTATATTTTAAAAATTTAATAATACTCCATTCATAACAGAATCTAAAGAAGATGTGAAATCATTTTTATATTTGGCTATGGAAAATGATCATGCTATCAAAGCTACAAGTCATGCCGAAACGAACGAATTATCCGTGCTTGCCCACTACAAATCGCTTTGTTCGCGGTAGTTTTCGAAGTCGAGGAGCTTGTGCTCCGTAGGAATGTTCCTACTTCTCACTTCTTTTCTTTAAAAAATACCCAATTTCATATTGTTTATTGTGTTTATTATGGCATATTTAAAAAAAAAAATGTGTAATAATAATTCAAAAATCTATGTTCGTACAAAGTAAAAAGATACGATTAACTTAAGATAAACCAAATGAAATATATACTATACAATGTTTTCGCATGATTTATTATCATACAACAATTTTGAACGTAATTTATTTAAAACAAAAAAAAAATAATAATTTGTTTGAAATAATTAATTAACAGTTATTTTTAATAAAAGAAATTCAAATACATACGAAAATTTAAAGAACACAGAAGTGCACTTTGTAGAATTTGAAAAAGTTGGTCCGAGGTATAAATGCCTATATCCAGTTGAACTCTTGTCCAAATAACAAAAATATGATCTCTTGTCCGGTAAAACCGAAGATATGGCTCAAGTGATTTGGAAGAGGGGGAGGATCACAAAGACTATTATAAAAGCAAAAAGTCTTTGTGGAATGGTAGAAGTAATGACCAGCAATGTAATGTCACTTAGATCGACATACAATGTTTGTCCCTTTTCTACCGAAGAAGAAGATATACAAAAAATTTTTATACATATATTAATATAATCGACAAATATTAAACAAAAATAAAAATTTGAGACCAAAATAAAAAAATTTTATAAATTACAATATGCTTATGTTCACAACAATAATTCATTTGCAAGCGGTCAAAGCAGCTCACACGTCCGTCCCTAGGGACACGCATCTCCTGGGTAGCCTTTCAACACCCTTTCAGAGGTGAGCTAACGTGAGAAGGCGAAAACCCCCTCCTCTTAATTAGGGGTTGGTGCGATGGACTTGCGAGCCGCCACTGTAAAAATGAATCTCCAATGAAAACACAAAGGAAGCCTAGGAAGGAACGGTACGATGACGACCCCCGCAAACTATATAAGGACCACGAATTACGGATATGCACCTGAAATGTACGCACCGACGACAGAGAAAGACGGCGATGCTAAAGATGAGTTCTATGAGCGCTTGGAACGTCTCTACGAGCGCTGTCCCAAACACGATGTCAAAATCGTGCTTGAAGATTTCAACGCCAAGATTGAGAAGGAAAGAATCTGTGGCTCAACCGTCGGAAAATTTAGCCTTCACGATACTAGCTTCAATAATAGAAAGGGGCCAATCGATTTCGCCGCAGGCCAGAACATGGTAGATAGTAGTACGAGATTTTAACGCCTCAACATCCACAAAACTACAGGCTCTGGTTGGCTGCCAGCTGAGTTATTTAAGACCGGCGGCGAATAGTCGATTAGGAAGAGTCGATTGGAAGATATGGTCCGAAGAACGCATACCCAATGACTGAAATCTCAGTGTTCTCATAGGACCATATCAGTGTGACTTCAGACCAAACAGGTCGACCAGTGACCAAATATTCACACTACGTCAAATCTTAGAAAACACCCTTGAGTTTAACAAAGACACACAAAACCTATTTTTCGACTATAAAGCCGCTTTCGGAACACCGATTCGATCAAAGTTTTCCACGTCCTGTCTGCACTAGGAATCCCGGCAAAGATTGTCCGACTGTGCATGACGACGCTATCTAACACACAAAGCGTTGTCAGGGTGGGTAAAAACCTCTACGACCCCTTTGATACCAAGAGAGGTTTCAGGCAGGGCGATGCTCTGTCCTGCGATTTACATCCTACGCCAGAGCCCGTACATACAGAGTATGTCGGTGTCGATCTTCCAAAAGGAAGTGATGCTGCTCGCTAACACCGATGACTTCGATATCATCGGTGCCTAGGAACAGCTAGTCAGCAAGGCGTTCTCAGAGATTGAAAAACAGTCTCTGCTCATGGGTCTAGCGGTGAATGAGGACAAGACGAATTACTTGGTGTCTTCTCGCAATCCGTCTTCACGTCTTGGACGGTCAGTGACGAAATAGAATTTCAAATTAAATGTTGTACAAAACTTCGTCTATCTTGAATCCGAGATAACTAGCAACAACAACGTCAGTCTGGAGATCAGGCGAAGAATCACGCTTGCAAACAGGTGCATTTTTGGGCTGAGCAACCAAAATTCCAGTGGCACTGGGCTGGACACCTCATTCGAATGGATGAAAGAGGTCCAGCACGCATAGTTTACATTGTATTAAGGAGCAAGTCTGGGACGCAGCCGAGTCGTTGGAAAATGATCCCGAATTTAATATATCCGCCCGTATATATATAGGTTAACATTGTATAAATCTCCATCGGTTATAAAATGATTTATATAGTTATCGTGCAAAAACAGGTTACGGATTGTGTTGTCGTGGCTCGAACCGCGATTTCTTTAAAGGCGGCGGTGGTGACTTACGATTCTCAATAGTCGGTGAAACTGAAAAGAAACGATCAAGGGGAGGCAACAGTAGCATGTCACGCAATTCTTCTAATTTACCAGCGCCAAAAAATTTATTAAGATAATCTGGTCCGTGACCTACTGCCAGCATTAAACGCGAATTTGGATGCATATGTATGAATCGTGTTTGTATGTTTGTGTTTCCATTTATTTATTTATTTTTTCCTTAAAATGTATTAATTAAATTGCTTATTTAAGAAAATGATTTTTTCACTTCAATATAACGCGTAATATGAGTGCTGCGGACGACTGCATTCTAAAATTCAGTTTTAGTTTCAGTTTCAACTGCTAATGTATTGAATTGAGTTTCTGTTTCTGTTGTATGCGACAACAGGCCTTTAACGATTGGTAAATTCAAAATAGCAAAGACATTCTTCCTGTACAGACAAGTTTGCTTATACAATATATTTCAATTGAGTTGACGTCAGACAGATAATATATCAATTGAGTTGACGTATGTACAGATACTCTTGTCTACAACAGATTTTATTTGTTGTTCGGTAACACTGGTATTTCGAGAATTTCTTGCAAGTTAGAAAAGAAAGACATACGTTTTTTTATGTGGCCCGCTACTACGCAAAAAATCAGAAATGTTTGCTGATTTTGAAAAAAATTGTTCGAAGGCTTATGGTGACTTGCATATGACATGGGTACCATTGGATAGGTCTAAGTTTCAGCTATTCATTTTACCCTCATATTTCATAGGAACGACGTTAACCCTAACAACCCCCTATGAAATAAATGTATCGCGTTTATGTTAAATTGTTTATAAAACCAAACGCGATTGTTTTTATTTTTATGATTTTTATTTTAAGTATGTATGGGATCGTTTGCTCAAGTGCACATTGTGTGAAAAGTTGTTGACTGCCATTCACCTGGGAATGGCCAACAATGATTCTTGTGTCAAACGGTCCAAGCAACTCACACGTCCGTTAGGACACGTATCTCCTGGGTAGCCTCTGAACATCCGTTCAGAGGTGAGCTAACGTGAGAAGGCGAAGGGGTCCCCTCTCCTTTAAAAAGGGGTTGGTGCGCTGGGCTTGGGACCCGCCACTTTAAAAAAAAACCCCCAATGAAAACTAAAAGGAAGCCTCGGAAGGACCCCTTTGATGACGACCCCCGCAAACGCTATAAGGATCACGATATACGGATATGCACCTGGAATGTCCGCCCCTTAATTGGGATGGTGCAAATATCCAGCTGGTTGGTGTCCTCGAAAAATGTAAGGCTGACATCACCGCAATCCAAGAAATCCGACGTGGCCTCGCCTATAGGTTCACACCTGTTGACGAGCGCCTAGCCGCGATACGCATCAAGGCTAAATATTTTTATATTAGCCTGATTTGTGCGCACGCCCCGAAGGAAAATGCGACGATGCTAAAGATGAATTCTATGAGCGCCTGTACGAGCGCTGTCCCAAACACGATGTCAAAATCGTGCTTGGCGATTTCAACGCCAGGATTGGGAAGGAAGGAATCTTCGGCCCAACCTTCGGAAAATTTTGCCTTCACGACACTACCTCCAATAATGGAGAGAGGCTAATCGATTTCGCCGCAGGTCGGAACATGGAAGTTAGTAGTACCAGATTTCAACATCTTAACATCCATAAGGCTACATGGCTGAGTCCTGATCAAAAAACAAGCAACCAAATTGATCATGTTCTGATTGACGGAAGGAACGCATCGAGCGTGTTGAACGTGCGAACGTTACGTGGTCCCAACATTGACTCGGTCCACTATCTTGTCGCAGCCAAGGTACGCACTAGGCTCAACGTAGTGCACACCGCACGTTCCAACATGCAACGAAAGCTAGACGTCGGCAAGCTGCAATCAGAGCAGACCGCCGCAGCCTTCTCAAATACACTCTCCCGACTGCTCCGGGAATCCTCTCCGACTTCTCGAGATATATGTGAGCAGTGGACACATATCACACGCTCAATGGATAGGGCTGCCAAGGATGTCATTACTTACTTACTTAAATGGCCGTCAACCGTCTACCGGTCATGGCCGCGTCCAGGAAAGCGCGCCAGCCTCCATAATCCTGTGTGCGCTGGCGCCAGTCGTTCTGAATGCCAAGTACGGAGAGATCTCTCCATACCTGGTCATTCCATCGAGCGCCCGGTCGTCCTCTATGTCGGCGTCCACCAATCAAGTTTGGGCCCCCAATGCGTGCTGGAGCTCCTTCGTCCATTCGAATGAGGTGCCCAGCCCAGTGCAGCCGCTGGAATTTTATGCGCTGGACTATGTCAACCTCATTGAATAGCTCGTACAGCTCGCGGTTCACACGGGACCTAAACTCGTCGCCGACTCTAATAAGACCAAAGATCCTGCGAAGAATCTTCCTCTCGAAGACTTCCAACGCTGTCTCATCCGACTCAATCACGGTCCATGCCTTTGCGCCATACAGTAGGACCGGGAGTATCAGCGTCTTATATATCTTTATTTTCGTCCGTCGAGAGAGGGCTTTACTTCTCATTTCCTTGCTCAGCCCAAAAAAACATCTGTTTGCAAGCGTGATTCTTCGCCTGATCTCCTGGCTGACGTTGTTGTTGCTGGTGATCTCTGTTCCGAGATAGACGAAGTTTTCTACAACACTGAAGTTGAAATTCTCCATCGTCACTGACCGTCCAAGACGCATTGACGGAGTGCGAGAAGACACCAAGTACTTCGTCTTGTCCTCGTTTACCGCTAGACCCATGAGCCGAGACTGTTTTTCAATCTCCGAGAACGCCTTGCTGACTCGCTGTTCCTGCGTACCGATGATATCGATGTCCTGTGCGCGGTATCAATACTTGTTTTCTCCGTCTGTCCGCCACATCTACTCCCCCTCCAGTGCATTTGTTGTTGAAAGATTTTCCAAGATCAAATGTGACGGATTTGCTTTTTGTTGTGGTAGATGTTGATGGTGCCTGTGTTGGTGATTGTGCTGGTTCATTTTGCATCTCCGGTGAAGGTGTTATGTTGATGTGTGTGTCTTCTATGTGTGCAGGTTGTAAACGTTTTATCGAGATATTTTATTTCTGAATTCTCGAGTTTAATCTTGTAGAGCTTGACTTTGATTCTTTGCATTATTTTGTACTGTCCCATATATGGCGGCTCCAAAGGTGCTTCAACATGGTCACATCTTAGAAATATATGCGTGCACGTATTCATGGCTTGGTGTAGAAATGGTAGTGGTTTGCTGTGCAATGAGGACGGTGCTGGTCGTAGCATACGCATGCGTTTACGATGTTCATCAATAAAATCATGTTGATTATCTGTAATTTTGTTGTGCATGAAAAATTCTCCAGGTAATTTGATTATTGATCCGTATAGCATTTCGACTGGAGTGCAACCGATGTCTTCTTTTATACATGTTCGTAGTCCCAGTACCACAGTTGATAACGTCTTGGTCCACGGTGCTGCTTGTTTGCACATCAAGGCTGCTTTTAAAGTGCGGTGAAATCGCTCAATCATGCCATTAGATGCAGGATGATATGCTGATGTCCTTGCTGTCTTTGCGCCTACGAATTGTGTTAGCAATTTAAATAAGGAAGATTCAAACTGTGCGCCCTGGTCTGTTGTTATGGTTTGTGGTGTACCAAAGCGTTCTATCCAATGATCGAAGAGTGCTGTTGCCATCGTCTCTGTAGTGATGTTTTTAAGCCGTATTGCTTCAGGCCAACGTGTGTGAATAATTATGTCCATATGTATATGGCTGAATCTGCTGTCGGGCATGTTGATTTGCTATGGTACCGTGCGATTGTTTTTTTTTTTTTGTCT
>JAWNNP010002200.1:0-37825 GCA_035044805.1 Leucophenga maculata | reverse complement strand
TGGTTTTTTTTCCCATTTTTTTGGCATAAATTCGAAATTTAGTGATATTAACCCCAAATTTGGTTTATAATTTTGGTATCCTAAGATGAAATACAAACTTGTTTTTCGATTTCACCGATTTTTACTATATCCGTTTTATAGCCGATATGGCCGAATAACACTACATTTTTTGTTTATAAATCTCTTGGTTTGCAATTTATTTTATAGCGAATTTTAAGGTCCTTCAATCTATTATTCAGGAATAGGTGAGATTTCAATTATTGTTGCATATATCCGCCATATAACCGATGCAGAACTTGACAGCAATATCAATTTGAGAGTAAAAATATTAAGTAAAAATAATAGTAATTATGGTAAAGTAATTACGAGGAAAGTCATAATAATTTTTATCAATATACACTTATTTTTCATCAGAACAAATGACGTCAAGTCCTGGTTCATCATCTTCATATTCATCTCCATCATCCTCTTTCTCATGTTCCTCCTCATTCGCTTCAACATTATGGTCGTTATTCTCGTCGCTCTGTCGATTAACTTTATCTGTAAAATTTCTGGTGTTTGCAAGAGCGCGATAACGTCTTCTGCTAAGATTTTTGTTTTGTTTTTATTTTGTCTTTCTTTCAAAAATTTACTAGACAATAAAGGCTCCGAACGATCCATAGCTCTATTGAAGACGTCTGTATTGTTGTCCACTCGACTGCACTTTCTTGCGTGATCCCTTCTGTCGGTCTTGTACAAGTTATTCCGAGATTCATATGCTTGTTCTGCAAGCTTGGTGCCCATGCACTAACACTTTATGAACCGTTGGCGACATAGCGTACCAATCATACTTGTTTCGGTATACCACAAACACCTGCTCACAGAATTCTTTGAATTTCGTAGTCAATTTTACATATATATCAATTTTATATTCCTATACAAATGCAATTTTCCCGAAAACGTGCGGATTGGGACGAATTTCTTAAGTAATTCCATAATATATGTACATATATTTGTTAGTATTACCTCATTCATAACTTTTACAACTCTTTGCCATACAAAAGTACTATTCCACGAAACACAGAGCAACAGAGCAACAACAAGATTAATCTAAAAAAAGCATTTAAGCAACACATGGCACAATTTCACGAAAACACTCAATCGCAAATAAACAGTTATGGATTATTAGTTAACATATCTTGATTAACGTTTTCCATTATAACACTCGTTATTTTTAGGCCCTGTACCGAAGGTACAAGAGCCTATTGGGTTTGTGCAAATGTATGTAACAGGTAGAAATAATGGTCGGAGACCCCCAAAGTTACCCCCATTATGGTCAGGAGTGATAGAGGAGTCGATATAGCCATGTCCGTCTGTCCGTCTGTCCGTCCGTCCGTCCGTCCGTCCGTATGAACGAAAGGATCTCGGAAACGGTAATAGATAGAGACTTCGTGTTTTTTGCATTCGTCTAGGACTGCTCCGGAATTTCACAAGTTTATTTTGAAATTTTGCCCCTCCCCCCCCTTCCCCATAAAATCACCCCCAAGGAGAAATATTTCTTCGGCACAAGAAAAATTGAGTATGCCAGTATAAAGTTAACGTCCCTCTTAGTCAAAATCCAAAAAGTTCATCAAAATCGGATAATAAATAACGATTTTATAACCAATTGAAGTTGAATGACCCCCCTTTCCTCTTCATTCATATTCGAGCAGTGAGAAGTGGTCATGTGTTTGGTCATATGCTCGGGAAACGTTTAATGTGTTTGTTAGGAGACCTGAACTGGTACAGGGCCTCTTACAGTCGGTTACGCCTGACTGTATTTTCTTACTTGTTTGTTATTCTAATGGACACTGCACGCTTTGAAAGATTATAAAAAACTTTCGACAAATTTACAATCATATGTTTTTTACACAATCTGGTGACTTTGACTGCGCGCCACTAGAATGGTATTGTCATATTAATAAAAATTTATTTAATTTAAGCTTAAGTGGAAAATTTAACAAATAAAAACCCAATTGTTTTTGAAATTTTGTAAAAAAAAACATGAATTTTTGCCAAAAAAAACTGGAAAAAAAAACCATAGTGCAATGATAGCTACAATTCTACTGTTGAAAAAGAGCAATCCTTAACAACAACAACTCAATCGCACTCACCAGCTCTGCACCCAGCAATAGTTACAAACATCTACAATAACTATTTTGGCAGATCAATAGCAACAACAACATCATCCGCAACAATTACAACACAAAGTCCATGCACTACAACAATAGCTTCATTAGCAACAAAAACAACAACAGTATAATCTACAGCCTCGTTGATGACGTCATCGATCGCATCATCAAGCGCTAATCCAACGGTCTGTTGTGTAGCTGCACCAATCAACGCATTGATAACGTCATCTAAACAAACAAAAGCTACATCACCAAGAACAACAAACATACAAAAGGTTAACAACAACAAAACTAATACAAACAAGTAAGGAAATTTCAGTCGGGCGTAACCGACTGTAAGAGGCCCTGTACCAGTTCAGTTCGCCTAACAAACACATTAAATGTTTCCCGAGTTTATGACCAAACACATGACCACTTCTCACTGCGCGAATATGAATGAAAAGAAAAGGGGGTTCGTTCAAATTCAATTGCTTATAAAATCGTCATTTATTATCCGATTTTGATGAACTTTTCGGATTTTGGCTAAGAAGGACGATATCTCTATACTGGCATACTTACTTTTTTTTGTGCCGAAGAAATTTTTACCCTTGGGGGTGATTTGATGGGGAAGGGGGGGGAGGGGCAAGATTTCAAAATAAACTTGTAAAATTCCGGAGCAGTTCTAGTCGAATGCAAAAAAACACGAAGTCTCTATCTATTACCGTTTCCGAGATCCTTTCGTTCATACGGACGGACGGACGGACAGACGGACATGTCTATATCGACTCCTCTATCACTCCTGACCATAATGGGGGTAACTTTGGGGGGTCTCCGACCATTATTTCTACCTGTTACATACATTTGCACAAACCCAATAGGCTCTTGTACCTTCGGTACAGGGCCTAATAAAACACCATTAAAAAGAAGTCGAGATAATCAGTCTCCAAATAAAGTAACGGCACAATCAAATAACAACAAAAAACCTAAGAACAAACCTGAAACAAGAACAACACAAACAACATTGCAAAAATATTGGCTCAGCAAACCTGACACTTCAAACATGTTCGAAGCCCTGGCCGACGATGACGACACAACTGAACAACAAGACAATGGGACAGAGACAATTAGTACAACACAAAAACCAAAAGTACAGCGCATTCAAAAACCTCCCCCAATTTACGTACAAAATGTTGAAAACGTAAACGCTCTAAGTGCACTAGGGCAATTATTAAATGTAAAATTCACAATAAAGGTTTTGAACAAGAATGAAATTAAAATTCAAGCTGAAGAATCTGTCCACTACATTATAAAATTACTTAGGGATAAGAGTACTAAATACTACACATTCAAGCCCAAGGAGGAACGAGGTTTTAAGGTAGTTTTACGGCACATGCATTACTCGACAGAAACAGAAAGCATTGTAACTGAATTAGCAGAATTAGGCCACGAAGTAATAAACATACACAATATGCAACAAGTAAGGAAATTTCAGTCGGGCGTAACCGACTGTAAGAGGCCCTGTACCAGTTCAGGTCGTCTAACAAACACATTAAATGTTTCCCGAGCATATGACCAAACACATGACCACTTCTCACTGCGCGAATATGTTTGAAAAGAAAAGGGGGGTCGTTCAAATTCAATTGCTTATAAAATCGTCATTTATTATCCGATTTTGATGAACTTTTCGGATTTTGGCTAAGAAGGACGATATCTCTATACCGGCATACTTACTTTTTTTTGTGCCGAAGAAATTTTTACCCTTGGGGGTGATTTTATGGGGAAGGGGGGGGAGGGGCAAGTTTTTAAAATAAACTTGTGAAATTCCGGAGCAGTTCTAGTCGAATGCAAAAAACACGAAGTCTCTATCTATTACCGTTTCCGAGATCCTTTCGTTCATACGGACGGACGGACGGACAGACGGACATGTCTATATCGACTCCTCTATCACTCCTGACCATAATGGTGGTAACTTTGGGGGGTCACCGACCATTATTTCTACCTGTTATATACATTTGCACAAACCCAATACGCTCTTGTACCTTCGGTACAGGGCCTAAAAAGGATCCACAAAACAACCTCTACCATTATTCTCTGTAGAATTAAAAAACAAAAGCAACTGTTAGCGCCAAATTTGAATTTGTGGTGTGTAACGTTTTTTACCACACCGCGCTAACTTGCTACTCGTCTTGTTCATCTACTCGGTAACTAACTCTGAGAGGAGAGAGGAGTTAGTTAGTTACTAATCTAATGCAAACGCGTACAATACCACTTTGTGCTGTCAATTATTCGATTTTTTAATTTTGCGCCAAGTAATTATTATTTTGTTTATACATTGATGATGTACTAAATAAAAGCGAGCGCACTACTATTATTTATTTTAAAATATACAAACGCGTGATTTATTTATTGTTTTTTCGTGCGAGTGCTTTCACAGGCACTGACGACCCTCCCTCAACTGTCTGCGCCAGCGTCTACAATTTTGGTGTAATTTTTATTGGGTGTTCCAAAGCCTACGAGCGGCACAGCGAACATTTTTGGTCCTTCGATCCCGGATAACGCAGACAGAGCGTTTTTTTAAATAAATAATTGTACCCTACCTTTTGTGTACATACATCAGGTGCGAATAGCATTTTTGTTTGATTTTTTATACCCCCTGCGTGCGTTTGCATTTTTTGATTTGCCAGTTCCGCAAGTTTTCGGTTAGCATTTGAGTGTTTTTGTGCATAATTTTTGTTGTGGAAATATTCTTCGCCTTTTTTTTGGCGCACTCAAAAAGTTTTACATACACACACTTTTTTTCGATTAGAGTGTTGAGTGTTTTCTTTTGACTGTTTTTTCGATTTTTTAATTGCTTGCAATTCCATTGCATTAGAAAGCGGTTTTAAACGGTACCGGTTGAGACGATCAAAACAAACAAGCAAAAAGAGAAGAAGAAGCAGCTGCATGAGCGCATGCGGCAGTGTTAAAATTACAATAAATATTTTTTAATAAAATACATATACATATATACATACAAGCACCGTAGCGCTTTTAATTGTTTTTGCATCGGTGCGTTTATATATTATTTGTGTTTGTTTGTTGTGACGCCGCATCGTTTGTCACAAGCGATATTTTGGTTTAATCGCTGGACGAACAGACAGAACAACAGTTAAACAAAAATTTGTGCATTTTTTAGCCGACGCCGATTATAGAAGCGGACAAACCGTTTTATTATTTGCTACAACAAACAAACAGCTACAAATAGTGAATGCAACGAGATAATTTTTATATTGTTCATATTTGTTTGCATTTATTTTATTTTGTTTTTTTTTATTATTCTCTTTTGTTTTTTTTTTTTGTGTTTTTTTTTTGTGTGTTTGGTTTACGACCAATACGTACAAGGGTCGATATCGAAGTTTCATGTTACTATATTTTTTTTCGTGTATATTATATTTAAAAAATATATAGTTTTTCGGGCTGTGCATAATTGTTTCACAAACGTTTTATTTTTCCCCCTTCTTCGAAATAATTTATCGCAGTGCCGGTTCATTAAATATAATAATTTATACGCACTTTTTATTTAAAATATAATCTTTTCGAACAAATTTAATTTCAATTTTTGTTTGACTTTTGCATCCTCATTTTTTTGTTTAATTAATTGACTAAGATTTAAAAAAAAATGGCCGAAAACAGATTCAATCATTGTGCTGACGAACTTCTTCCGTTTGCGGCGCAATTTCATGGCAAGGCAAGGCATATGTTTGAGTGCCTATATGACATGTGGTTCCATGGTAAATATGACTTGTTCACTTTCAGATCATCTTTCAAAGCATTGTGGAAGTAGAGATGCCCCAAATGTGTCACATAATATTTCTTTACCTCCATGTGACACAGACTTGTTATACGGTGATTATAGCACATGGCCAATTTTTCGTGATATGTTCACGGCCATCTATAAGTCGAACTCTAGACTACAACCTGTTGAGAAGTTGTATCACCTGAAACAAAAAACTCGTGATGAAGCTCGAGATATCGTCAACAGATCTCCGCTAACCAACGATGGGTTTGAGTTAGCGTGGCAGAATCTGGTTGACCGATATGAAAATTAACGAGTGTTGGTAAATAGTCAGCTCAAGGCATTGTTTGGCTTAGAGCCTGTAGCTTCTGAGAATGGCGAGGCCATTAAAAAGCTACAGCGGGAAATCAATAATGCAATTGCCAATTTAGAGTCCAACAGTATCATAATTGAAAATTGGGACGCTATACTTATATTTCTGTGCTCTACCCATCATCCAGATAATACTCTGACGCTATGGGAGCAGTCTTTGGAAGACAAACGAGAGATTCCAAAGTGGAAGGACGTGGACACCTTTTTAACAATCAGTTTCCAAACGTTAGAAACGGTCTCAAATCTTCGTAGCTCTTCGAAGTCTGTTTCTGTTAAGCCTTCCTCAGATTTTAACAAGTCGAAGCGTTTGAATACTTTTCACACAAAAGTAGCATACCAGTGTCATATGTGCCAGTCTTCGGAGCACAATTTGATCAAGTCTCAGAAATTTTTAGCCCTCAGTCCTAAGCAGAGGACAGATAAAGTGAGAGAGAAGCAACTTTGTTTTAATTGCTTGGCTTACAGTCATATGAGGAACAAATGCAAAAGTTTACATAAGTGTACAAAGTGCTCAAAACCCCATCACACGCTGCTCCATTGGAACACTACTGCCAATGTTTTCAATTCTAACCCCCCTTCTCCGGCAGCTCAGTCAAATTCCAATGGACAGCCAGGTTCTTCGCAAGCAATGAACAGCAATAGTTTGTAGTCTTGCTTTGCTTTTTCAACCAAGAGTGTGCTCTTGGGAACAGCTTTAGTGCAATTAAAATTTAATAATATCGTTGTTTCTGCTCGAGCACTGATAGACTCGGGATCTGAAGGTACGTTCAATTCGGAACGTCTTCAGAGGCGCCTAGGTGTGCGATGCGAACGAGTGCATGCACATGTTTCAGGGTTGAATACATCTCTAGCTGCTAGAATTAACAGGCCGTGTCGTTTGATACTGGAGTCCTCACTCGATCCAAGTTTCAGATTGGAAACGAGTTATTTTGTTTTACCCAAACTTACTGGATTTTTACCCAGTAAGAATATTTCAATGCCATCAGATGTCAGTTTTGATTTCCCCCTGGCCGATCCTCAATTTAGGCAGTGATATTTACCCACAAATCGTGAGAGAGGGTATAAAACAAAATATTTTGGGTTCATTGCTGGCTCAACAAACAGTTTTTGGGTGGATTCTTACGGGTCCACTCTCTCCCCCCACCAGGTGCAACACGAATGCAAAGTTTGCTTGGGTCAGCAATTAGAGAGCATTCCCAATAGGGCTTTTCAAAAAGTTAAGGACGAGTTCTGTGAACGAAATTTCGTCAATAACACTCGAAGCGATAGTGACGAGAAACATGTGGACACTCTTCCTGTTCGCACTGGTTACCAGTGTGAGCAGCCTTTAGGAGCTTCACGCTCTGTAGCACTAAAGCAGTTCTTGTGTAATGAGACTGTGCATATCCGGATCTCAGAGTTTAATTATGATGAGAAAGTTAATGAGTGTTTGACCTTGCAGCCCTTTTGTAAGGTAACTCCCCTAGATGACAATGAGCGACATCGTTTAACTCATTATACAATTTTAAAACCGGAAATCACCCCTGCTTTTTTCGTGGAGAAAAGTAATCCAGCTTTGCAGAGAATTGTTTTTCGTTCGTCTGATAAAGCTGAAATTGTAAACTTCGCGTTGACTACGGTCACATTTGAAGTCAATTGTGACCCATACGTGGCCATTCAGACTTTACGTCGTTTGGCAGATTACGTCGAGGATAAATATTCTCTAGCGGCAGAGAGTCTGCGCTGGATGATGTGTGTGGATGATGATGCACTTGCTGGTGCTCATGATGTAGCCACTGCTATTCGCTCACGTGATGCGCTGATAGTAGCATTGAGTTCTTCAGGTTTATCAATGCGAAAGTGGACTGCGAATCATGAAGAAGCATTAGCAGGGATTCCTAGCGATTTTTTGCTGTCAATTTTTTGCTTGTCAGTCGCTAGGTTGTTTGATCCGGCATGCAGGTTAGCTCCAATTGTCGTTTCCGCCAAAATTTTAATGCATAAAATTTGGTTGGAGAAGACGGATTGGGACGACTGTTTGTCTACATCTACACAGCAATCTTGGATAACTTTTTGTGAGGAAGATCTGCGGATAAAATATATCCAAATTCCTCATTGTGTGAATTTCTCCCCCATGGTTAAATTTGTGTTCAATGGCTTTTCAGACGTTTCTGAAAAAGCTTATGAAGCTTCTATGTTTGTGAGATTTTTATGGAAGTACCCACAACCGAATTTAGAGGTCGGAAATATTGTGACAATCAGTGAGAAAAATCTCCGCTCAAATGAATGTCGACTCTGTCGCATTTTTCAAACGTACGCAGGTAGGTACAAAAAAGTCAGACGAGCTGATGTGAAAACAGGACGTGGTGCGATTACGCGTCCTGTTGTCGAGCTACTTGTGTTACAAGACTATTTTTAAATAATTTTTTGTTTGCTTCAAAAAATGAGATGTTTTACAGCATCTATGAAGATGGAGAAGCAACAACGAGTTTTGGTCGTTCTTGGAGCAGAGACGTATCAAAGTGCGATACGCCCAGCAATGCTGCCAGGATCTATCGGTCGACCGATGGCACAACTATCCATTTTCGGATACGTGGTGTTTGGCGTCACTGACGTTTAAGTGGTAGCACCACAATTTAATTTTTTTTTTATACGATTTTAGATTTGCGTTTATTGCTGCAATATATTTTTATTTTGCAGTGATGCTGCAAGGCGGGCGGAAATGTTAGCGCCAAATTTGAATTTGTGGTGTGTAACGTTTTTTACCACACCGCGCTAACTTGCTACTCGTCTTGTTCATCTACTCGGTAACAAACTCTGAGAGGAGAGAGGAGTTAGTTAGTTACTAATCTAATGCAAACGCGTACGCTACCACTTTGTGCTGTCAATTATTCGATTTTTGAATTTTGCGCCAAGTAATTATTTCACCCCGTTTTGTTTATACACTGATGATGTACTAAATAAAAGCGAGCGCGCTACTATTATTTATTTTAAAATATACAAAAGCGTGTTTGACGACCCTCCCCCACCTGTCTGCGCCAGCGTCTACAATTTTGGTGTAATTTTTATTGGGTGTCTCAAAGCCTACGAGCGGCACAGCGAACAGCAACAATAAAGACATTTACTCAGTAACACATATTCTCCATTGCAAAGTTACTTTCGAGCCTCCCCACCAAAAAAGATTAATTCCACAATGCACGAACTGCCAAAGGTATGGACATACCAAACACTATTGCTCAAGAGACCCGGTCTGTGTAAAATGCGCAGGAAAACACACCACAATTAACTGTTTATTAAACACCGAAGAAAAACAAAAAATCAAATGCGTATTATGTGGCAATAACCACTCTGCAAACTACAAAGGCTGCCTAGTTTATAAATCGCTTCAAGTACAACGATTTCCACCAATGAGAAAGAAAGAACTCCAAACCATACAAACACAAAACGTTTCGACATCTAATCCAATTTTGAATACAGTTCGTAGAATACCAGCTGGCTTAACATATGCAGAAGCTGCTGCATTCAAATCAAATAAGGAACTTGGTAACATTACTGAAAATAGTGAAATCAGATCTAAAACAGATAGCAACGACGATCTTTCAGAACTGAAAACAATGATGAAACAGCTCATCACACAAATGACAAATATTATGAACCTCGTCACCATACTGGTTACCAAATTAGATGGGTCTGTCAAATAAAATCCTTACCATAGCAATTTGGAATGCTAACGGACTATCGAGAAATTCTTTAGAAATAAGTAGTTTCTTATCCAATAATTCCGTTGACATAATGTTAGTATCAGAAACACATTTTACTGATAAAAGTTACCTTTATATTCCAAATTACCATATATACAATACCAACCATCCTGATAATAGGGCACATGGGGGAACTGCGGTGATAATAAGAAATTCATTAATGTACAGAACTTAACGGATATAAAGAAGAACATATTCAAGCCACATCAATCCAGATTTATGACTCTTTCGGACCAATTACAGTATCAGCTGTATACTGCCCTCCCAGGCACAATAACACTAAAACTCAATATTTAGACTTTCTCAGATCCTTAGGAAAACGATTTTTAGTAAGAGGAGACTATAACGCGAAAAACTTAGTATGGGGGTCAAGATTAACAAATGCCAAAGGTCGGCAACACCTAGTTGCAATAAGAGAAAATAATTGCAACTGTATTAGTACAGGAGAACCAACATACTGGCCCTCTGACATCAAAAAACAACCAGACCACAACCAGACCTTATTGACTTTTGTGTAACGAAAAATGTATCCCTCAACAAACTGAACATTAAATCTTGCCTTGACTTAACTTCGGACCACTCTCCCATTGTAATAAAATACAATTCAAATCCAGAGACGAAGGAAAACCAAAACATTTATAACAAAAAGACTGACTGGAACATGTTTCGACGAATAATTGAAGCACATATTGTGACAAGTATTCCGCTTAGAATAAATACCCAAGTCGACAAAGCCAAGATGAAAAGGACAAAAAGTTTGAATATTACCTTTCAAACTTAAATGCAAATAGTTCTTCAAATTTTTCACTATGGAAATCCAAAATATTTGAAAAAATATTATATGATAGAATAGAGACAATCCTGACACAACAGCAAATTATTCCTGGCCATCAAATTGGTTTTAGAAGAAAACATTATACAATTCAACAAATACATAGAGTTATGCATAAGATACTGGATGATTTTGACAGAAAGAAATACTGTGTAGCCGTCTACTTGGACTAGACTGGTTGACTGGTTTCAAATATGGGGCATAGAAATAAACCAGGAAAAAAAGTTCCCAATAAAATAAAAAACAACAACATAAAAATTAAAAATACTTAGGAATAACAATAGACTCTAAGCTGACATGGAAACCACACATTAAAAACAAACGAAATGAAGTTAGACACATATTTAAACAATTAAACTGGCTACTTGGGACAAAATCCAAATTATCGCTTGACAACAAACTTAAAATCTATAAAGCAATAATTATGCCAATATGAAAGTATGGCATCGAGATATGGGGTACTGCAAGCAAAACCAACTTGCAACTTATACAAAGGACGCAGTCTAAAATCTTAAGAATAATCTCTAATGCTGATTGGTATATTACCAATACAGATATACATCGTGACCTTAGTGTACTTACAATTGAGGAAACGATGAGATGCTCTAGCACTTAGTACACAAATCGATTGCTTATTCATACAAACCAAGAAATGAGACAACTGCCTACAATAGAAAGCTCAACACGCAGGAGACTGAAGCGGCTCGATCCAACAAACATAATGCATAGATACCTATAAGCCTATACTATAATAACTATACACTAGATTTAATCTAAAAGTAAACTTGTTTCTTATTGTCCATATGCATTTATTAGTAGTAACTCTATGGAAATTATTGATGCGATATTCCGCGAAGAGTGGGGCAGTCGCATGTAGTAAGATTACATAGATTACCAACGTAAATGTATATGAGTACAAATATTGTTTTTTAATATTTTAATCTAGTTTTAGTTATTATGAAAATTACATTTATTACTTTAAGATAGAAATACATTAATGACATTGGTCATTGAGCGTACGTACTATATGCCCATTATAGTAAAAAAAATTACTTATTGTTTAAAAAAACAGATTGTAAACATTCAGGGAAATAAAAAAAAAAAAAAATCTGCTAAAACATTTCATTTTCAAAATGTTTTTGAGAGGCGAATTAATTAAAAACGCTGACTAAATTTCAAGCGAATTGTAAATCTCTCAGAAACGACGTCTGTGGCAGGCAAAAGCGAAATTCGAGAGGAAGTGTTTTCTGTTATATGCCTCAATAACTGGTATTTATATGGAGGTTTCATAAACGTCGCAAAATCATTGAAATACGAAAACATAGCAAGCTGCGAAAGCAACATGAGCTTTTTTTATTCTATTTGATTGATCCTTTTCTATTAATCAAATATATATTTTTTTAATATTTATGTAATTTATAGCAATTAGATAGGGACAAGAATTCGATTTTAATCTTTATATAATACAATAAAAAGATCGTCAACATGACGAATGTTCAATTGGAACTCCAAGCGAGAATGAATTTAGGGTATTTGAAATACCTTTCCAACAACTCATAGTATGTTAAGAAATAATTCGTAATTGCGCGAATAATATAGTACTTGTGTAGCAGCCTCACTGTGATTGGCTTCCGCCACTTGCGTGGACTGTCACCCACAGTCAAACCTACGTAACTAGCTTTTAGTTTATTACTTTTGAGAAACATTTTTATAATTGTCCAAAATAATGTTCAGATCAGTACATTTTACGATGTTTTACAAATTGTCTCGCGAGAGTATGAATGTTAATTATTTTTCCTAGTACCAACTTGTTTGAGATGCTGCGTGAGTATCCATGCCTATGAAAAACATTTTTTTAAACATTTAGAAATCCATAACATAAGTGTAAGAGTACAAACCAGTGTAGAAAGTAAATGCCTCTCCATTTTCCAAAAATGAGTTCTCAGCGCTACAACTTAAAAAATAAATTTTGTGAGACTTACGAATGATATTACTTTAAGACGGTTACTTACTCATAATTCGTACCGAATGGCATTCCATTTGACATGTAAGACATCATTCTTTGAGCTGGAATAGACATCGGAGGTAAATTTGATGGGGTAGGATAATGTGTAGTCCTACGCATGTCTGATCCTCCAGACAATCTGGAAGGTGTTGCCAATTTCGGAACATTTGGTACATAAGAAGCTCTCAAATTATAGCTTGTAGGCATGTGCGCATGTGGAGGAGTCATTGAATAAACCGAGTTCGAGATGTTCGGCGTTGAAGTCCACTGGTTGCCTAGGTAACTGCATCCAGCGACAGAAACATCGCTCATCTACATTCATAAAATCGAACATATTTGATACATACATTTGACAACCAAAGATGCTTACCTGCGAATATACAGTCTCTTTCGATGGTGCAGTAGCGACGTTGCAAAACGGAAATGCTCTGTTCGCCATTGTTCTCCAGCCTTTTTTACAAACAATTTTGATTTTTTATTTATTAAGTCCTGAAAAGAATTTTGTAGAATTAAAATAATTTTTGTTCCCGAATAATTTGAAAGATTTGACAGAAATAGTAAAATTGAAAATATTCATGCTAAAAATCTAATATTTTAATAACGTTTTTTGGAAAATGTAAATGGATTTTTCAAAATATTTTATAGCGGGATTATATATGCAAACTTGATTCGCGCTTATGTTGACCTCGAATGTTCCGCAGGAACTCGAATCTTTCGGTCAAATTTCATGTGAGGTGCGACTTATGTACCGGGGCCATAATTGGACTTTATTTTAAAATTAAAAATTAAAATTCCAAAACGATTAATTCAGAGTGCTAACATGAAATATATTTCATGCCAGAGTTCCAAAACTCGGCTAAAAACAGTTTTTAGTCTCATGTCGCGGTGACGTGTATTTGCTGACTCAATTGTGCGGTTTTACTGTTGGATTATTTTGTTTGGAGCTATACAAAGGATAAGTTCGACGAGGATGACAAATTGCCTTGACAATTGCTTTGATATTTTATTTATTATCTCAAAAATGTCAATATGGCCAATTTCTTGAGTTTTTTATTTATTTATTTATTGCAACTAAATAAAAATTAAACAATTGCTTTAATATTAGAACAAGTTACTCTACTGAATATCTTATTACTAAATAGAGGAAGTTAAGGCCTTTCAGACCCGTTGGAGGATTTTTGATTGGTCGCCAGATTGAACGACTGTGCCCCGACATACAGCCATGGAACTGGTCCAAGCTGCCGCAATTACAAAAGAATTGATAAAAACGAAAATATTAAAATTATGTAAGTACAATGTTAAGGATAGCTTTTTTACCCTACTGCGCAACGCACAGAAGGGTAATGTGTTTACCTGTCTATGTATGTATGTATATATGTATGTATAAATGTATGAATGTGCGTATGTATGTGTGTTTGTTTCTTTATTCCAGTCCAGAGACCAAACGCGTGGATCGATTTTAATGATTTTTACGTCAATCGATTCGTTTTAATCTTGCGGCCATCACAAAATTTGATATGGCGACAACCAGAAGCCATATTGTGAAATAGAAAAAAGTTTTTAGGTTTCTCTTATCATTTTTCATTTCAAATGGCCATTTATGATCTATAACGATTTAAAGTTGGTTAGCTACCTTTCAATCGTTCTTTTTCTTTCATTCAATAGCATGTCATAGTGTTATAATTCCCATTTAGTTCTTGCTAACACAAATAGTTGGTAAATGTGGTATTGTTATCATTGCAGTCGGGTTTTTGTTTACTTGTTGGCAATAACTTGTTCAATAACTTTAAAGAGTCGAAAGAAAATAAGTGAGAAAATGTAGTATGTGTATGTATAGCAGTGAGACTGAAGTGAATCATGGCAAGCATAATTCGTTGTGCAAACAAAACCTAAAAGGTTGTCAAGTTACGCGTTTAGCGAGATAGAACACTTAGGAAAGCGATTTAAACAAATATGGTATCAACTTCACCACAATGAACCTTGTGAAGGAACACGACAGAAAGCATAGATCGTCTTGCAGACAGAGTTCGAAGATCACTAAGCTTCAATCGATCCATATATGTAAGTAGGTGTATATTAGAAGCACAATTGAGGTTTCTTAACATAAGCATACATTAATGTATGAGCATGATTTATTGCTAAAGGAAGGTCATTTATAAATAATTGACTTACTGACTTTCTTGTATAATGGAATAATATAAGATTATTTCCTGAGCGCTAAAAATTTAGCTTGTTGTATAGAGAGCTTAAAAAAAGGACAAAGGAGTATAAATGGAGCTAGCACATTGTCTTAATATACAACTGGGAATATTATCTGGACCAGGCAGAAATTTTTTTTTTATTTTTTTTAATTTTTTTTATTTTTAATTAGAGTTGAAGCGGTACAAAACGAAATAGTATCTTAACAATCTCAATTAAATAAATAAGAAAAGCCAAACCTTATGCTGTGAGCATGAGGACTGATTATGTACTAATTAGTATTAAAACTAT
Organism: Leucophenga maculata; assembly: GCA_035044805.1. Classification (NCBI taxonomy): domain Eukaryota; kingdom Metazoa; phylum Arthropoda; class Insecta; order Diptera; family Drosophilidae; genus Leucophenga; species Leucophenga maculata. Next base: position 22,482 of record JAWNNP010002200.1, on the reverse strand, counting down.
TATTTCTATTTATATACACATATATACATATTAGTTGTGTTGTGCAGGGGGTTTCACGGTTCACCAACTGTCTTGGCAAACCCCTTTCTCTTTAATCGACTTAGAGGTCTGTTGGGGAGTAAGCCTCTCGCGAGCGTACTGCTGTGTCCTAGCAGCCTATCATTGTATCTGCTGGTATGTCTTCCTATTTGCTCTTCTACTGTATGTAGGTTGAGGTCACGATGAAGGGTGGAGCCGCGCACATACCACGGGCAGTTCGTAATGCTTCTTAGGGTACGATTCCAGGCAGAAATGAAAACTTTATAGATTTTAGACATGTTAGCTCAAAGTCAAAAGATAGAATACTATATGGATAAGATACACTACAGTTAGAAGAAAAACAAATGAATGCAAGGATGCTTCACTAATATCAAGACGAAAGTTCAAAGGGTAAGTCGTATTTCCACGCTTAATATTAAATAAGCTAAAAAAGATTTTAGTATTATTGAGCAGATTATTTTTAACTCGATAACAATAAGCAAAGTAGCACTTTTTATTTAATGAGTTAAACTTAGAACGGGCAATAGAAAATTAACTGTAATCAATTTTTGGAACCACTTTTTGAAAATTCGTGATATAATAATTTTTAAACGACGAAGACTCCGAGAGAGAGCTAGGGTAGCCTATTGGCTGAATTAGATACAGATGTGTAAGGAACATATCTGCCAACGTAATTGAAACGCTTCAATAAAAAATATTTAATGCCGCATAAAAATCAGTGTAAACCTCGAGAACTGTCCCATCAGTATATGAATAACAACTGATTTAACATGGTGAAGTCAGTTTTCCTACAACAAATGACACGTTGAAGAGATTTATCATCACCCACACGGAAAACTTTATCTAGCTGAAAAGATAGCTCCAAAGTAGAATGAAAGTTATCGTCAGGAGGAAAGATGCATTTGTAATTTTATTTTATTTAAAAGCAGGCATCACATATTAATATACCTTGTCAAGAAAATATAGGGAAAGTATGGGGTATAAAATCGTGCACAAAATATCGAGTAAAAAAATTCGTTCACTTTGCAAGCATTTTTCTATACTTTATATACACAAATATGAAATTTAAAGTATGCAGACATCTCATTTATCCATACAATTATTTTATATTTGAAAAATAATATAGCTACATACCTAGGGCGTAATTTTTGAAAAGTTCGTTAGAAAATGTATTTTACTACATATTTCGCACTTTTGGCTAATTAAAAAAAAAAAACCAAGTCAGCTAACTATCCTACCCACAGGCCAACAGGCCCCCTTCGACGACAGCTGGATACAACCTTGGCTATTAATTTTATGTTTCTACAAAAGTATAAAATTTAAGAGCAATGGTTGTCCTTAATCGCCAATTAGCGTGATATGTCAATCAGTGTGATTACAGTCTACCTTAGTAGTGCTTGGCGATGCCTATGTCTGCAGCTACCTGCTCTCGATACCATTTTTGAAGGAAATTCAGTTCTATCGGAACAAGTCTTGTAGATTCACCAAAAGCCTTTTGTAGCATTTTCAATAAATCGGCAAACGAAATTTCAAAAAATGGCTAAGCACTTCTGAGATCGACTGACTCAAACAGCTGCTGTAAACAAACTGGTTAACAGATCGCGCTAAAAATTGGCATTATAAATAAGTACAGAGTTACTGACCTCCAAAAAAATGTACATTCCTAACTACTATCCGGGAGATAGTAGTTAGGCAGATACCGATACTTTCTTGATAGGGTATAAATATGGAGTGTGAGCTCGTATAGGTGCACAAGGGAATTTTTGTCTAAAAAAGCCAGACGGTACATTTACGAAAGATGAGAAGGAGAAAGCACGCTTTTTACTCGCAACTCACTTTCCAGAATGCATCCCCATACTGCAAGAAAATACACCAGAATACTTGCAACGGGTAACACCAGAAGAACGAACGAAGTGATATTTGCTCGGAAGATAGGCTAAGATGGGCCATCGGCTCATTCAAACCTTTCAAATCCCTGGGGTCGACGAAATATTCCCAGCATTGCTACAGAGGGGACTAGACCTAATAGGCCCAATGCTGAAAATGCTTAGAAGAGCCTGGCACTCGGTTATATAGCTATGTGCTGGAGAAAAGCAAAGGTGGTGTTTATCCCGAAGGCGGGCAAGAAAGACCCCTTCTCACCTAAGTCCTTCAGACCAATAAGCCTTACCTCATTTATGCTGAAGACTTTAGAAAAACTAGTGGATAACCACATCAGGACCACTTACCTGATTAAGGAACCACTTCACAGAAATCAACATGAATATAGGTCTGGCAGATCCACTGAAACTGCCCTATACCAGCTACACACCCTTATTCGTAATGCCATAAAGGACAAAGGAACAGCCATTTGTGCTTTCATGGACATCGAAGGTGCCTTTGACAATACATCACACACGGAAGTTGCAAAAGTTGATCAAATTAAGTTGGGCATTAAAATCACAAGATCTTGGTGCTCTAAGGTAGGACTGAGTATTAACCCATCTAAGATTACTATCGTTCCTTTCTCTAGGAAGTATAAGATGAAGTTACTCAAGCCAATATGGGTGAATGGCACGCTGATCGAATTCTCCAAGGAGGTAAAATACGTAGAAGTAATATTTGACAAGCGTACCACATGGAAGACTCATTTAGAACGCGTAGTGAGGAAAGCTACAATGGCAATGATAACTTGCAGAGTCATTGCAGGTAAGCACTGGGGGTGTAGCCCCAAAATAATGAAATGGATGTACCTCACAATGGTCAGACCTATAATAACATATGGAGCCATTATCTGGGCGGATAGAGCTAAATTGACAACAGCTAGTAAGCAACTGAACAAAGTTCAAAGGTTGGCTTGTATATCTATAACAGGAGCAATGCGAACCTGTCCTAGTGTGGCATAAGACGTAATACTAAATCTAACGCCGCTGCATCTTCAAATCCAAAAACAGATTGACAGAGCCATTGCTAGGGTAGGAAGAATTAACACTAGCAGGAAGACCTGTATCGGGAATCAAACAAGTGCTTATATGAAAGACGCACACCCACTCCTGCAATACTCTAGTTACAACCTAGGCATAATGAACAACTTCACTAGAAAATTCAAAGTAAATAATGAACTAATATCAAACTAGGAGCAATTAGCTGGTACACAGATGGGGCCCTAACAGACGAAGAAAGTGGAGTGGGAGGTTTCGGACCACGCACTAAATACTTCGAATCACTAAGGAAATTCACAAGTATCTTTCAGGCAGACTGATACTGGGTACCCGGACATGCGGGCATACCAGGAAACGAACAAGCAGATGACTTGGCCAGAAGAGGGGCAGCGTCCCCTTTCATGGGTCCAGAGCCTTTCTGCGGGCTCGGACCAGGATCAATGAGAATCCTGGTAAAAGAGGAAGAAAAGAAAGCAAGAGACTTTTTTTGGGAAAAATGTGAAGGACTAAAACAGAGCAAAAAGCTGTTAGGCCCTTTCAACAAAAGGAGATCGGAAATTTGCAACGGTCTTAAAAGGAAAGATCTAAGAATGATTTCGGGCTTCCTGACTGGGCACTGTAGACTTAGAAGACACTTGTGTAAAATCGGAATCGAAAAAGATAGAACTTGCAGATTCTGTCTGGAGGATGACGAAACTCCGGAGCATATCCTGGGGGACTGCCCAGCTCTGACCCAAACCAGGCACATTGTCTTGGCAATTACCAAGTGACAGGAAGGGCGGTGCATGCACTCAATCCCAAAAACCTAGTGGCCTTTTTCAGGGCAGTAGGGCTGGATGAGTTGCTGTAAGTCAACAACTGTTAGGGCACAATAGACCTGTAAGGTCGCAGTGCCTACTACTTAATAATAATAATAATAATAATTTAATTTATAAGCGAATTTTAAGGTCCTTCAATCTATTATTCAGCCTAAGCCTCTAAGCCGAAATCCAAAAAGTTCATCAAAATCGGATACTAAATGACGATTTTATAACCAATCGAATTTTATCGACCTATGATGCTTTCGTCCTCCCTTTTCTTATTTGTACAGTGAGAAGTGAGAGGAGCAAAATATTTTTCGTCAGTACCATTTTTCTTATTTTTTTCCTACTTTTTTTTGCACTGCTTGATCATAAGCTAGGGAAACATTTAATGTGTTTGTTAGGCGACCTGTACTGGTAGAGGGCCTCTTACAGTCGGTTATGCCTGGCTGTAATTTTCTTACTTGTTATATTTGAGCCAGTTGGTTTTGTGTGTAGTGAGTTTATTGGGATACTCCTTTAGTTAAGCTAAAAAGAACTAGAGAATGATCCGATGAGCGATCTGCAAGAGATTCAGCAGATATTAGATAACTTGAAATTCTTCGTGTTATTGCAAAATCAATGAGATCTGGAATTTCCATCGATTCTGTAGGCCAATATGTTGTGGTACAGGGCGAGGCATAGTTAAGCTTGTTTTTGGCATTTATAACTGCTTTGTAGAGCTTCTTTCCTTTGGGGTTTCAAAGCCTTGAGCGCCAATGTGTATGCTAGGCTTTGTAATCACCTGCGGCTATAAAGCAATCACATAGAATGTCGAAGAGTTCGAGAAATTGTTTTTCAGATACCGTAAACCTGGGGTGCAACAAATCGCCGATAGTGTGAGACTACCAAACTTTGTTTGAACATTTATTAAGGTGGCTTGGAGATAATTAGTTGCAAATGCCTATAGAGAATGGTGTTTAATACGACTTCTAATGAGTAAACCAGTTCCGCTGTGGGCTTTGCCATCTTGGTGGTCCGTGGAATAGAACGCATACCCTGGAATTTTTAAAATTATATTTCTTCGTAAGATGTGTTTCTGCGAAAAGCATTACATCAATGTCTCTTTCTTTGAGAAAATGTACCAGTTCGTTTTTGTGCCGAGAAACACCTTTGGCATTCCAGAGACATATATTTATTTTTAAGCAAGTCATTATTTCGTTTGTTGGGCTGCAAGCATCTGAATTAAAGCGTTTTGAATCCACATCATTTCTAGCATTGTGCTTTGCATAAATGCCATTAAATTCATCATGCTTTGTTGCATTGATGCAATCATTGTAGTGGGTTTTGTGCAGAGCGGCCCACGGGTACCGTGTGGGAAACAGTTTGGTCATATGACTTTGGATCAGCTGGCTTTAGCCCTGATTTCAGGACATTGGCAAAGAACACACCAGGGGTGGTTGTGTCAAAAGCATATGTCTGTGGAGTGTGCGAAATTGATTCTCTGGGCTGAGAGCTAGCAGAGGATGTTCGCAGATGCAGGCGGTTTTTTAATTCTTTGTACACGGGACATCCTCTGTAATTAGCCGTGTGCTTTCCTCCACAGTTGCTACACTTTTTTGTTGTAATCAGACTTATTTACGGTGCATGTACCGGTATTGTGGAGTTCTCCACAGGCGACGCAGACAGAACGTAAAGTGCAGTATGTCTTTGTGTGGCCAAACTCCTGACAATACATTGAACCGGGTTATTGCGCTTGTGAGGTTCTTCTACAGAAATTCTGCAGTGCAGCAAGTATTTTGGATTGTAGATTGGGTGTACCTCGTCTTTTAGGCGGCCTATTTTCGGGTTCCAGCTATACTTTAACCATGGCACAGTGGGATGAAATGCATTTATTTTGGCCATAACCGTAATTTTAAAGCTAGAAAGTTGAAACTTGGAGAATTTGCTGCTTATATTATTTGTGAATTTCGAATTTTTTTTTTTTTACACTGCAACTGCATGGGCTGCGGAGTTTTGTTCTTGTTTATTATATTTATGGCTATTTTTGGGTTGACTTTCTGTAAGGATGAGAATGGAAATCTGGTAACGGATGAACAGGAATCACTGAGATTATGGAGGAGTCATTTCTCCAACCTACTCGGAGGCGATGAAGCGCACAATACCGCCGATAGAGAAATGACACCGGAACCACCAGTTAATGATGGCACTATTGTAGAGCCACCAGACTATAACGAGGTCGATTCAGTTATTAAAAAGCTGAAAAATAACAAAGCGGCAGGCTCTGATGGGCTGCCAGCTGAGTTATTTAAGACCGGCGGCGAAGAGTTGGTTAGGAGTATGCACCAGCTTTTATGCAAGATATGGTCCGATGAACGGATACCCAATGACTGGAATCTCAGTGTTCTCTGTCTGTTGAACCATCAAGCTTTTTTGATGGCGTATGTATCCATTAATATTTTGCTTGTGTATAGATAAAAGACGTTTTATAAATTTAAATGTTGACAATATATATTTGCGCGCGGCGCTTTGCAATAAAAAAGAATTAACGCGGTAGCACAATACGCTGACCCGTTGCACGAAATAAAATGTATGTATATATGTATGTATTTAGGAGTACGCAAACTCCGCAACAACTAACCGACAATAGCGACAGACTGTGATCGAATCGAAAAGTAAGCAAAAGGGCGATAGTGCGCAGACTATTTAGCCCGAACGAAGTTAGCTATAATGATCTAAATAACGGAGCGCGTCTTAGAATATAAATAACGGCGATGCACAAATGATTTGAATTTATATTAAAGAGAAAATTAACCAATAATTATGATGCAGTTGCAGTGACTGCGATAGACGCTACAGTGGCGACTGCTGCTCGCCCGAACACTGTCCTATCTTTAAGAAAGGAGACCCCGCTGTTTGCGCCAATTACCGCGGAATAAGTCTCCTTTCCATTGGATATAAGTCTATGTCGGTCGTATTGTGTAATAGGCTGAAGCCATATACCGACTCACTGATAGGACGATATCAGTGTGGCTTCAGACCTAAAAGGTCGACCAGTGACCAAATATTCACACTACGCCACATCTTGGAAAAGACCCGTGAGTTCAACAAAGACACTCACCACCTATTTGTCGATTACAAAGCCGCTTTCGACACGCCGATAAGAGCGAAGTTCTTCGACGCCCTGTCTGCACTAGGTATCCCGGCAAAGATAGTCCGTCTTTGCATGGCGACGCTATCTTACACACAAAGCGTTGTCAGGGTGGGGAAAAACCTCTCCGACCCCTTTGATACCAAGAGAGGTTTCAGGCAGGGCGATGCTCTATCGTGCGATTTTTTCAATCTCTTGATGGAATACATCCTACGCCGATGCCCGTACATACAGAGTATGTCGGGCTCGATCTTCCAAAAGGAAGTGATGCTGCTCGCCTACGCCGATGACATCGATATCATCGGTACGCAGGAATGGCGAGCCAGCAAGTCTAGCGGTGAACGAGGACAAGACGAAGTACTTGGTGTCTTCTCGCACTCCGTCAATGCGTCTTGGACGGTTAGTGACGATAGAGAATTTCAACTTCAGTGTTGTAAAAAACTTCGTCTATCTCGGAACAGAGATCACCAGCAACAACAACGTCAGCCTGGAGATCAGGTGAAGAATCACGCTTGCAAACAGATGCTTTTTTGGGCTGAGCAAGCAAATGAGAAGTAAAGCCCTCTCTCGACGGACGAAAATAAAGATATATAAGACGCTGGTACTCCCGGTCCTACTGTATGGCGCAGAGGCATGGACCGTGATTGAGTCGGACGAGACAGCGTTGGAAGTCTTCGAGAGGAAGATTCTTCGCAGGATCTTTGGTCCTATTAGAGTCGGCGACGAGTTTAGGTCCCGTATGAGCCGCGAGCTGTACGAGCTATTCGATGAGGTTGACATAGTCCAGCGCATAAGATTCCAGCGGCTGCACTGGGCTGGACACCTCATTCGAATGGACGAAAGAGCTCCAGCACGAATGGTTTACATGGGGGTCCAAAACTTGATTGGTGGTCGCCGATATATAGGACGACCGGGCACTCGATGGAATGACCAGGTATGGAGAGATCTCTCCGTACTTGGCATTCAGAACGACTGGCGCCAGCGCGCACAGGATTATGGAGGCTAGCGCGCTTTCCTGGACGCGGCCATGACCGGCAGACGGTTGACGGCCATTTAAACAAACAAACAAACATTTTTGGGTTGAAGTCATTTTCTTTTAGTGAGCTTGGAGAAACACTTGCTGCAATGCCTTTGAGCACGACTTAAAGATCTTTAGAGCTTTTGAGTTGGTATGTGCAGAAGATTATTTTCAAAACTGTGCAATGTTTTGAAATTAAATGATACTTTTGTTAAGAGTAAATTTGAACCCTGGTCTCGCAAATTGTACCCTTCCTAATAGCAGTTGAAGTTATTGCTCCCAATGAGTTCTACTATTATGTTTAAATATTGTTTCAGCTTTTCTCACGGACGTATATTGGCAGTGGTTTGACACTCAGTTTTGTAGCCCTTTCATCTGTGCTGTTTTGTGCGTTAGATGTATTATTGCTTAAAATTGAGAATCTGTTGCGACTAAGTGGCGATACAGTTTCGCTTTCATCATTTCGTCGATTAAGTTTAGGCTTATATCCTTTATTTGACATTTGTGGGCTCAGCTTTCGCTTAATTTGAATGTAGCGATCTAAGCCTGTCTGTATCGCTGGAGTTTTTGATTTTTCTTTTGCTGCAGTCCGCTTTAAGATTGCGGTTAGTTATTATTTTTGATATTTGCAGATGATGTTGTAGCTGTAGTTGTGTTTGTAGATGTTAAGACAGTTATTGTTGTAATAGCCGGAGATACATGAGTGATTGTTTGTGTGCTCGCAGCATTGGGAGGAGAACAATTGGAGTAAATGTCATTTAAGAGGGTGGGTGTTGGACACTCTTCAGACCAAGTGAGTCGCCGTGTTGGGCCGTGAGCAGAGAGCGTAAGATCTGCTACGTTGGTGTTGTTATTGACATTGGTCGCAATACATTAACAATGTAAGAAGGGGGACTAAAGTGGAAGTCGTGCATTGTAATAATCCGTTAAATTGAGAAATTTTACTCACCGCGGTATTCATGTGGATTGACATAACCTATATCGTTGCTTTTGATTTGGTCAGTGAGGGAGGTGGAGGGCAATTATTGTTTGGAGGCGTCTTCAGTAGCGTTAAATGTAAAATACGCGCACTTTGCAATGAGAGTCTGCGTTGCTCTTGCGGGGTGCTTCGCGCACTTATTCTTAGCTCTTTACTGTTTTCAACTGCGGTTTTTTTATTCTTTTTATTGTTGAAAAATATAAATAAAAACTTTGTTTACACTGAAGTTGTATACGTTTTTTTGCACTTGCACACATTTTTAAGGTTGTTAATACAAATATTAGCAAATATGCTTTTATAACTCAACTAAACCGATTTAATACGGAGTACTAGCACACACGTCCGATCGGTTCGATGGTTTATATCACTGTATGTTGTTCAAATATGCACACGATTTATAATGATTTTTAGCGCAGAATTGGTTTAATTGACTATGCAATTTTTATTTTCTTCCTTCTAAAATCCCACTGGGTCGAAAATAATATTTTTTTATTTTCGTACCTTTGTTTTAGAAGCGTCCATGCAGCATTGTAACTATTGCTACAGATCTGTGGATGTTGAATAATTCGAGCAGCTTCTCCTTTCAAACATTGACGAAGACGCAACATTTTTTCCGAATTTGATATGCGCAAATTATCATGCACCATATCTTGGAATAGATTGTAAAATGTTGCCCATTCTTTGGAAACGAGTCCATCTGCAGTAGAATTAGTTGACTCAATTTCGGCACTGTTTTCAAGCTCTGAATTTTGTTTTGTTATCTCCAACTCCACAAAATCGTCGTCAAGTGCCTTATTCAACGCCAACATAATCTCACCATATTTTTCCATCGTGCTTTCGTACATAAAGTTTGTGAAATAGTCCTCTGAGCTCACCCCATCTGCCATCAGCTTAATGTGATTAGCTTCTAGGTCTTTTTTATAATTTTTAAGACACTTTATAATTTCAGGACATGAGCTCTTCCGCACATCTTTCGCACTGATTCGGTTGTAAAGCTGCAAAATTTTTTCTGCAGCTTCCTTCTGAGCGTCAATTACTTTCGCTCTATTGATGCCCATTTTAGCACTTTTCTTTCACTGAACACACACAAGTAAACTATAAGAGGTAGTTTTTAGTCGCCTGGTTGACTGCTATGCCTCAACTCACAGCGGGATAAAGTTTAACTTGTACTGTTCACCGTGAATTCAAAAATGCAGGGACTCGCTGATACGCCCAACATTTTTTTTTTTGTGCACTTTTTTCCACAAACACTTTTTTTTAACTTTGTTTTTTTTTTCACTTTTCTTGGTGTTTTTAGCCCCAAGAACGCCTAGTCTCTAAAGGACGAAAATGTTTTCTTCTGATTCTGTTATCTTTTATTAACAAAATTTTAACAAAGTTCAGATCAATGGACCAAAATGTTTTCTTTTGATTTTGTTTTCTTTTATAAACAAATATTTTTAGAAAAATTTTCGGCTCAATGGACCAAAATGTAATAAGACATGTGTTTAAATAAAACATACACGACGTACACCTTATGAGTAGTTGTAAGATACTGTTTTATTATTTCTTCATTTCATGCTTTTATTACTTTTTCTTATTCTATCTTAAATATAGCGTTGGTCTTAATCTATAGCTATGCCTCAACTCACAGCGGGATAAAGTTTACTTGGTCACCGTGAATTCAAAAATGCAGGGACTCGCTGATACGCCCAACATTTTTTTTTTTGTGCACTTTTTTCCACAAACACTTTTTTTTAACTTTGTTTTTTTTTTCACTTTTCTTGGTGTTTTTAGCCCCAAGAACGCCTAGTCTCTAAAGGACGAAAATGTTTTCTTCTGATTCTGTTATCTTTTATTAACAAAATTTTAACAAAGTTCAGATCAATGGACCAAAATGTTTTCTTTTGATTTTGTTTTCTTTTATAAACAAATATTTTTAGAAAAATTTTCGGCTCAATGGACCAAAATGTAATAAGACATGTGTTTAAATAAAACATACACGACGTACACCTTATGAGTAGTTGTAAGATACTGTTTTATTATTTCTTCATTTCATGCTTTTATTACTTTTTCTTATTCTATCTTAAATATAGCGTTGGTCTTAATCTATAGCTACGCCGCGTTGTCCTTATCATCATATGGCAATGTGTGTCCGCTGGGGTCTTTTGTTTCATCAACAGATAGCAGTTTGTGTTTGTTTTGTACATATATCTATCAGCAGCTTCGCTTCGCTTAAGTGGACTGTATTTGATATTTTATGTATTGAAATATAATACCTAGATTAGAGATGGGCGCGGGATAAAAAATTTGTCCCGATCCCGCCCGCTCCCGAAAAAAAGCTCTTATCCCGATCCCGCCCATCCCGGCGATTTTTTAATTATCCCTCGAGTCCCGCATCCCGCCCGATTTTTAAAAATTTTTTTTTTATGTTCACTAATTTAATTTTTAAATAATTATGTCATATGTATATGAAATATATTTTAACATTTATTATGAACTCATATAAACAAACTTAAACAATGTGATGATGGAAAGAATTTTAACATATACAAAATTATTATAGAAAAGATCGTGTACATATTAAAGATAATTTTTTTAGTTACATTTTAGTTACTTAGCTACTTTTTAGCTTTTATTTTTATTCAAAAACAAAATTTTTTCAAAGTTTTCACTTAACAGGCGCGTACGTCTTTCTTCTAATATTCTACTAGAAACAGAAAATACTCTCTCGCTCGTAGCCGATGAAGTTGGTACATTTAGAACTTGTCTGGCAAGTTTTTGAAGAAGTGGTACGAAATTACACTCTTTCCAAAATATTAAAATTGGTACAGATTCTCTGTTTTTAATATGATTATTGTAATAGTTTATTTGTGCAGTTATTTCGTTTTCAGGTTCCGGCGATTTATCTGCAAATTCTGAAAATCGAACTTGATTGACCTTTTTTTGTACATTTTCTTTATCAATTGGCTTATCAACCACAGTTTCATTTTTAATTAGTTTTACTTCGTTACGCATCTCAACAGACAAAAAACTTAGTTCCTTTAAAGAAGGATTCAATAACAAAGCAACAAAATGAAGAATTGTGGGTTTACAACGATCAACTAGGGCATTTTTGCACGAGTTTTTAATTTTTTTTAGGATATTTGTGTCATTTATCTTTACATTGCAGTGGTTCAGTAATTTCTGATACCATAAGGCGTACTCATGAATTGTTGGCTCACTATCAGAGCTCAAACACTCTGAACATTCTTTAAAAATACATAAAAAATTAACAATTTGAGTTAAAAAGTTAAAGTCAATGTTGCAAAGCCTTTTTGCGTCATTTCTTTCAATTAAAAGTTTCTGGACCTCGGGAAATGACTCTAAAATACTATGTAGCATAGTAAAAATTGAGTTCCATCGAGTTTTTACGAGTTGTTTAAGTGATTTAAATAGTTTAGAGTTAAGCTCTGAGTGCTTAAAATGAGCCACTAGCGATTTAGCACTATCAATTAGTAAGGTAAGTTGATCTATATTTGCTTTTTTAAATAAATCGGTCATTACTAAGTTTAAATTGTGACATGAACAAGCAATGCGTTTATAATGTTTAAAGGCTGCTTTGATATTAGCGCCATTGTCTGTTACAACATAACTATACCGTAAACGTTCATCTAAATCATAATCTTTTAAAATATTAAGAACAAATTGACGAATATTGTCGCCACTCTTGCTAACATTCAAAAACTCACGGTTCGCTAAAACTTTAACTTTTAGCTCATAGTTTTGTTCTATAAAATGCGCTGTCAATGTGAGAAAACTACGTTGCGAGTACTCATCAGTCCACATATCCGTCGTGTACGCTATCGACTGATCGGCCAGTGCATCCTGCATTTGATCTTTAATTTTGTCATACTCGGCAGGTAAAATGACATTTGTCAGAGTTTTTCGTGATCTAAGCAATTCCGATGCGTTTTGTTTTCCGAATTGTGCGCCGATATCAATTAAAGTTTGTGCCAGCTGTAGAAAACCTTCCCCTAATAAATCAAGAATATGACACACATGTGTGTTCTATCCAAAAACATACCTTCGGTGGTACAAAAAGGGCGCAAATCTTTTGTCAAAAAAAATAGTTGCTTCAGGGCAAGATTGTTCATCACCTCCGGCGGTACTTTCTTCTTTACGATAGTTTCCAATGTGGTTTGAGAAGTGCTGCTGTTGTTGTTTTTGTCTATTGTACACTTATGCCGGCGCATGCCACTGGTGCCATTGCGCGTCGTAAATGGCAGCACATCTTTGCAAACCATACAACATACAAAATCAATTAATTTATCATTTAAATTTATGAGGTGAAAATTTTTCCAAATTTCTGATTTCGAATTAGATGATATTAATTTAATGCATTTACCTTTTTGAATAATTTTATTTTTTATTTCACTTTTTTTTCTGTCCGCCATTATTACATTTTAGTGTCACCGTATAATGCAAATAAGATGGAATAACGCAATACCATGCAGAGTCGCATTTACTGTTCAAAAAAGTAATATTTTTTACGGAAAATCAAAACAAATACCAAACTGCAACAAAAATGTTTTTTTTAGTGCAAAGTACATTCGTATATGGAGAAACTGCTATTTGTTGTTGTGTACGCACATGCAAGTTAAATTTTGTGCATGACTTGATCGGGTCCCAAGCGAATTTTGCGGGACCGGCGGGAATTTCGGAATACTCGAAAGTTCCCGTGAAATTCCGCAAATTGTAACAGTTTCCCGATCCCGCCCAATTCCGAGAAATTTGTCGGGTCCCGCGGGATTCCCGTCCCGTGCCCACCTCTAACCTAGATGTTATTTCTAATTTTATCTATGTATTTCTCTTTCTCATCATTATTTCTATTTGATCTGCTATCGCTCTGAACTGCAGTTTTACGACCCAAACATTCAAACGAAATTAGCAAGCATATCACTGTAGTCACGCTTCGCTTTATCAGTCGTGTAACGACCACACAGATCTATGTTCAAGTGTGAACAGTTGGTATTGCTGATTTGTACGGAACATATAACGTCGGACCGAGAACTCTGCCTTGGGGTACCCCAGAATTTTGACTAAAAAAGACTTTTCAAAAAGCTTGGATAGGCAGAACAGTATACTTATGAGTATGATGCCGCTATGTGTTTAATCCATGCCGGGTTTTAGTACCATTACTATGGTTGAGTTCGTCCATTGGGAAGGGAATTGAGTATTGTAACGTTATATCGGGGTGGGGGAAGTTCAATGATCATTTTAAAGTTAGTTGGCTTAAACAAAACAGCTGAATATGAGGAAAGAACGACACCGTTTGTTGGTGTGTTTTGCTGGAGAATGTTACTGAAATGCTCTGCAAAAACTTTAAGCTATTCGTCTTTGCGTGCCAACTTTCCAGTATGATTTGTCACAGGTGTAGCTAGTTCAGAGGGTGTCTTAATAGTTGCACGAGGTTTCAATTCAAGAATCGGAAAAAAATTGCAATTTGATTGCGTCCTGAATAAGTTTCAAAAGGCACATGCTAAATCATTTGCAATTATTGATGCAGACATTCGAAGATTTGCCTTAAAAGCATGCTCTGAAATTGATTTGTGTATTAGCTGTTTAAATTTTCTACAAAATGGGTTTATAATTTGAAAGAAAACACAAAATAGTGTCGCGAAAAATAAACAAATTGGTGACTACAAACCAGTTGAAAAATATTGATCAATTGCAGAAACCCTAGTTCAAGCGAAAATATCCACCATACTTGCAGGAACCACATGCATATTACAACCTTTCAATGTTTATGGATTTAGACCTTGGAAATACTTCGTTAAGCATTTACATAACCAAAAAAGGTGTTTTGATCTTATTAAATATGCTTGGTATAGGAGTATCTTATTGCTTGCGAAGCTGTGACAGTGATTCTCATTAATGTAATGACCATGCGTTTTCAGATGTGAATGGTGTTCGGTTAAATACTTTTTCGATCTGAAGAATCATCTTACTTTCCAGTGCCATATAACTGAGGTAGTTAGGCGCCTCAAGACAAAGGTGAGCAGCATTGCTTGGTTCCATATTGCCAGGAGTAAGCTTTGGCATACCAACAAGACGAATATCTGTAAAGTTATTCTGGCACCCATCGGAGATATGGTATTCAGGTATACGGCATAGGAGCAAAGTCGAGCATCAATAAAATACGAGTATTGCAGTCTCAAATATTGCGAAGAATGTCTGGTGCGGCATGGTGCATACGCAATAGAGATATTTAAAATAGGACTCAAGATACCCATGGTCGTAGATGTTATCTACCGCCAAGCTGCAGCATACCTGGACAATCTTGCAGATCATCCGAACCAGCTGACACAAAGGCTGCTGAGAGAGAGACAGAATCACGGAGTAATGGCGATCCCTCTCGCTCCAGAAAGCTCATCCAACCGATTTGCCAAACAAAACGATATAATCATTCCTTTTCCTCATTCACTAACCCTATTATCTAGGTTTAAGTAAGTACATTTGTACAATGTATATTTTTGGTTGAAATATCGAATATCAACAAATTAATAGTAACATTATGCTATAAAAAAATATAAATAAAAATCACAAAAGAAAAAAATTTGAAGAATGAAAGTCGCCCCATTATTGCCAAAATTATGAGTAGTAATTTCAGTCTCAAAAGCCTTTCTACAAATTTGTATTTAAATAAATTAAAAAGTGAATGGTAGCTCTAAATCAAAAATGGTCATTTGAAATGAAAAATAACACATTTGTTCTCTAGATTCCAAACTGAAACTGCACATTTCATCGTTTTTATTATTTAACCCCCCGTTTCAACCCCTAAAATCAAATATTTTTGGATCTTTTCAAAATGGTAGACGTCGATCGTAGTTTTACACTTGAGTAGTGTTACTTTTTAGACAGCGTTTTTCACAACAAGCCGTTCAATTTGTCTATTAGATATGCTATGCTTCATAGTGGGAAGGGAACTTTGTTGTGGAGTAGAATGTTGAGCTGCAGGTGGTGAGTATAAAAAGTTTAGAGCACTGATAAAGTCCATATCAATTTCCCGATGATTTGGGGATTGAGCTCAATACCCAGTACTGTAGTTTCGTACATTTTCTTTTGGTGGGGCTTTCCATGTGTTGGAAATGACCCAGTATGCTAATGAATATAGGAGAGTGATCCGATGAAAAATCTGAAAGTGTTTCCACAGATATACTACTCGAGACCCTTTGAGTAATTGCGAAGTTTGTGAAGTTTGCGATCTTCATTCGATCGGATGGCCAATATGTTACACTGCGCAGCGAGGCTTAGCTGAGCCTGTTTTATGTGTTTAAGAGAGCTTTGTACAAATTTTCTAAGGGATGTGTGTGTCAAAAAAAAAATTCCAGAATCATTTGGCCAGTTATGTTAAACCAAGGGTACAATAACCTGCCGTTAGTTAGTTAAGTGGCAGTCAACCGTTTGCCGGTCATGGCCTCGTCCAGGAAAGCGCGCCAGCCTCCATAATCTTGTGCGCGCTGGCGCCAGTCGTTCTGAATGCCAAGTACAGAGAGATCTCTCCATATCTGGTCATTCTATCGAGTGCCCGGTCGTCTTCTATGTCGGCGTCCACCAATCAAGTTTGGGCCCCACATGTAAACCATGCGTGCTGGAGCTCTTTCGTCCATTCGAATGAGGTGCCCAGCCCAGTGCAGCCGCTGGAATCTTATGCGCTGGACTATGTCAACCTCATCGAATAGCTCGTACAGCTCGCGGCTCATACGGGACCTAAACTCGTCGCCGACTCTAATAGGACCAAAGATCCTGGGAAGAATCTTCCTCTCGAAGACTTCCAACGTTGTCTCGTCCGACTCAATCACGGTCCATGCCTCTGCGCCATACAGTAGGACCGGGAGTATCAGCGTCTTATATATCTTTATTTTCGTCCGTCGAGAGAGGGCTTTACTTCTCATTTGCATGCTCAGCCCAAAAAAGCATAGATTTGCAAGCGTGATTCTTCGCCTGATCTCCAGGCTGACGTTGTTGTTGCTGGTTATCTCTGTTCCGAGATAGACGAAGTTTTTTACAACACTGAAGTTGAAATTCTCTATCGTCACTAACCGTCCAAGACGCATTGACGGAGTGCGAGAAGACACCAAGTACTTCGTCTTGTCCTCGTTCACCGCTAGACCCATGAGCCGAGACTGTTTTTCAATCTCCGAGAACGCCTTGCTGACTCGCCTTTTCTGCGTACCGATGATATCGATGTCATCGGCGTAAGCGAGCATCATCATCTTCCTTTTGGAAGATCGAGCCCGACATACTCTGTATGTACGGGCATTGGCGTAGGATGTATTCCATCAGGAGATTGAAAAAATCCTGAAAGCCTGAAACCTCTCTTGGTATCAAAGGGGTCGGAGAGGTTTTTCCCCACCCTGACAACGCTTTGTGTGTTAGATAGCGTCGCCATGCAAAGACGGACAATCTTTGCCGGGAGTCGGTATATGGCTTCAACCTATTACACAATACGCCCGACAGAGTCTTATATCCAATGGAAAGGAGACTTATTCCGCGGTAGTTGGCGCAAACAGCGGGGTCTCCTTTCTTAAAGATAGGACAGAGAACACTTAGATTCCAGTCATTGGGTATGCGTTCATCGGACCATATTTTGCATAAAAGTTTTTGCATACTCCTAACCAACTCTTCGCCGCCGGTCTTAAATAATTCAGCTGGCAGCCCATCAGAGCCTGCCGCTTTGTTATTTTTCAGCTTTTTAATAACTGAATCGACCTCGTTCGGTGGCTCTACTATAGTGCCATCATTAACTGGTGGTTCCGGTGTCATTTCTCTATCAGCGGAATTTTGCGCTTCATTCGTTCATCCTGTTCATCCGTTACCAGATTTCCATTGTCATCCTTACAGAAAGTTACTCCGGGTTTAAAACCTTCAGACAGACGCTTGACCTTTTGATAGAATTTTCGAGCTTCATTTCTGTTACGTAACATCTCAACATCCTCAAACTCCCGCCTTTCTTGCTCCGTTTTCTTGCGTCTGAAAAGGCGTTTCTCCTCTCTCCGTTTCTCTCGATATCGCTCTCTAACAGCTCGCGTTGCTCCCGACTGCAGAGTTCGCTGATAGGAAGCGTTCTTCTCTGCAGTAGCATTGCGACACTCCTCGTCGTACCAAGAATTCTTCACAGGTTTTGTATAACCAATGACATCCTTGGCAGCCCTATCTATGGAGCGGGTAATATGTGTCCACTGCTCACATATATCTCGAGAAATCGGAGAGGTTTCCCGGAGCAGTCGGGAGAGTGTGTTTGAGAAGGCTGCGGCGGTCTGCTCTGATTGCAGCTTGCCGACGTCTAGCTTTCGTTGCATGTTGGAACGTGCGGCGTGCACTACGCTGAGCCTAGTGCGTACCTTAGCTGCGACAAGATAGTGGTCCGAGTCAATGTTGGGACCACGTAACGTTCGCACGTCCAACACGCTCGATGCGTGCCTTCCGTCAATCAGAACATGATCAATTTGGTTGCTTGTTTTTTGATCAGGACTCAGCCATGTAGCCTTGTGGATGTTAAGATGTTGAAATCTGGTACTACTAACTACCATGTTCCGACCTGCGGCGAAATCGATTAGCCTCTCTCCATTATTGGAGGTAGTGTCGTGAAGGCTAAATTTTCCGACGGTTGGTCCAAAGATTCCTTCCTTCCCAATCTTGGCGTTGAAATCGCCAAGCACGATTTTGACATCGTATTTGGGACAGCGCTCGTACAGGCGTTCCAAGCGCTCATAGAATTCATCTTTAGCGTCGTCGTCTTTCTCTTCCGTCGGGGCGTGCGCACAAATCAGGCTAATATAAAAATATTTAGCCTTGATGCGTATCGCGGCTAGACGCTCGTCAACAGGTGTGAACCTAGAGACGAGGCCAGGTAGTTTCCTACTCACCACGAAACCATATTCGTGCTTACTCGCATGGCAGATGTAGTAGATGTCACAGGATGCTTTTTTAGAGCAACCCTGCCCTATCCATCGGATTTCTTGGATTGCGGTGATTGCACCATCCCAATTAAGGGTGAGGACATTCCAGGTGCATATCCGTAAATCGTGATCCTTATAGCGTTTGCGGGGGTCGTCATCAACCGAGGCTTCCTTTTAGTTTTCATTGGGGGGTTTTTTTTAAAGTGGCGGGTCCCAAGCCCAGCGCACCAACCCCTTTTTAAAGGAGAGGGGGCCCCTTCGCCTTCTCACGTTAGCTCACCTCTGAACGGATGTTCAGAGGCTACCCAGGAGATACGTGTCCTAACGGACGTGTGAGTTGCTTGGACCGTTTGACACAAGAATCATTGTTGGCCATTCCCAGGTGAATGGCAGTAAACAACTTTTCACACAATGTGCACGAGCAAACGATCCCAATCTCCTTACAACCTGCCTTTAATATTAAATTTCAGAGATTCGATTGCACAGCAGTGGCTTAGAGATCCTTGTAGCGATCTAATAGTGCCAGTTCCGTCATAAGTCTACCATCTGGTTGGCAAGTAATATATATCATGAGAAATGGAAATTACATTTGTTTGTTACGTGTGTTTCTATGACTTAACGTGTGCATGCGAATATAACATCTGGCGAGAGCGGGTTGAAGCGGCTATTGAGTTAAGCGTGCGATTAGTTGCAATCGTTTTTCCGCTTTTCGTTTTATGATAACAGCGTTGACGTACTCAGTATCTGTGTAGCACAAAAGGTTGAGAGGAAATCAATGCCGATGGTACATAAGTTTCCAGTTATGCATTTGTGCAGGTGTGTACGCATTGGAATCATCGTTCTCTTTTCTGGTCCTTTAAATTTTAGTTCGCTTGCGATAGTCAGAGGGAAAGGTTCTTTCCACGCTTGATTGTCCTATATAGGGTCTAAAACTTAATGTCAAACATAATAAGTAACAGCGGATCAGTTCCAAAATGCATATTTAAAATAAAATTAATTGATAAATTGATAAATACATATTTAAATTTTTAATCGGCATTTAAGCTATCGTTAGCCTGGCATCAAGCATAAACAATATGAGTGCTTGGATCGCTTACGGTACCTTATGGAAGAGTGTGTGCGCTGTCTTACATGTTTGGTACCGGTGTGGTTGACTGCGCTTTTACCCACGCACCTGTTCACACCCCTCCAATTTTTATTTTTTTCATTCTCCAAAAGCCGCCACGAGCTTGTTCGAATCGTCCGTCTTTTCAATGGGAGCTTCTTTCGGGTTCACTTAATATTCTCTTTGACTATCTGATGCACTCGAGAAAATGGTTTTCCCCTTTTCAATCCTTCGTATAGCTACCCTTCCATGCAAACCCCCAATATCGGAGACTCATGGGGCAAATACACTATTAAAATATGACTATTTTTATGCGACTATTTTATTTTTACATTTCTGAAAACCTTTAGCCCCACGCCCCACTGGTGAAAGGGTATTATTTAATTAATTAATAGATCATATAACCTTTTTTTATCTATACCATCTAATCTTCAAAATCCAATGGGTCCCTTTGACGCTGGAGCATATCAATGTGAAGAGAAAAAATGGTTTTCCATGGTTCATGTTCTTGCGGCAACTAAAATTCGTTTTGTAGATCAAACTGCTTGATACTTTACAATAAATTTTCTAACAAAACTCGTATATAGTCTGTTTGATCAAGTAAGGAATCAATAATTGTGATTTATCCAATATCATTGCCTGACATGCACCCCACGCCATACTCCGCCTTCACCATGATTAACTATGGGAATCAAATTATTCTATTGCAATGCTATGCCACAATTCAGATATAGGGCTTTCTACGGGCAGGTCGGCTACATTACTTAATTTTTTTTATAATTTTCCAAACAGTATCATTGGATATGTTTTTGGAAAATCTTTCTCTCATTTGTAAATAGTCAACTTCGGATTTAGGAGCGCCAACTGAACTATGCGTTTCTTCTCGCGTTTGTTTGAAACTGTTTAATATACCCAAGCAATGACGTCATTGATCTCTAGCGAGAGATACCGGTGCAGTGCCGTTAGCAACTGCATTCGAATCGAATTCAAATGTGCTTTTGGTACGGTGCTTTTAAATGGTTAACAACAACGGCTCAAAGTACTCTAAGGTCTGTCCACGTCCATATTAACATTGATTTTCAGATCGAATTAATTAAAGAGGAATTAGATAAACTTCTGAGGTCTGATAAGCATTTCTTGAAATATTTTTCATTAGCGGTAATCGCATATTACCTCATTAATTATTATTTGCAAATACATATACAAATTAAATTATTCCTAAGGGAATAATATAAAAAATAAATTTTTTAAGGGCTCGAAGCCTTTATTATATGAATTCAATTAAGAACTAAAGCTTAAATTAAATTTAACTTAACATTATGCCTTGCTTTGAGAGAGGAAAAAGCTTTGAGCTTTTTATGCTCTGAGAGAGCTTTAGATTGGCTTACGCCAAAAAGTTCTTTATGGTGAAATACCATTTGTTTAAACAAAAGTCATTTGACACTTAAGGTCCAGAATTATGTTTATAGAAAATGTCAAGCGGTTCGGTGTTTATGTTTATATTAAACAATCGAACTGTAATTGAGTTGCAATGCAACAAAAAGCCTAATGACTGAAGTGACAATGATATGTGTCAACCTTCAGTGCGCAAAATCTTTAAGTGTTGTGAAAGCCAAGCGCGTCTGCGCAAAATAAAAAGTTGTTTACATAGGCCGTTTGGAATAAGTGGGTAGGGTATTGTTAACTCCTCCCTTCCTAAGATGAATCGTCCCGATTCATAAGAGTATTAATTTGTTCATTTAATTTAATGAACAATTTTTCTTGTTGTTTATAATTTAATCTTTGTCGTCTCTCAATTACAAATTTATAAAATTTAATACCGTTACATGCTAGTATTAAAGTTATTATAATAACAAAAGAACATATAAAAAATTTATTACTCGGTTCCTTAAAAAATTCTTGTAATACATTTATATTTTCGAATTTAAGATTTGTATTTTTGGATTCTAAATATGTTTCGATAACGAAATTATTATAATTGTGATCTTTAATGAATTTTAGAATTTTTTGTTTTTCATTTTCATAAGTTACATTATTTATGATTGTGGAACCGTTGAATAATATTAAAAAATTTCCATTTAAATTTGTATTGTTTACAATATTTTTTCCAGATATAAGAATAGCTCCTTCTGTTATTTTATCAATTTGTTTATTTTTAGGCCCTGTACCGAAGGTACAAGAGCCTATTGGGTTTGTGCAAATGTATGTAACAGGTAGAAATAATGGTCGGAGACCCCCCAAAGTTACCCCCATTATGGTCAGGAGTGATAGAGGAGTCGATATAGCCATGTCCGTCTGTCCGTCTGGCCGTCCGTATGAACGAAAGGATCTCGGAAACGGTAATAGATAGAGCTTCGTGTTTTTTGCATTCGACTAGGACTGCTCCGGAATTTTACAAGTTTATTTTGAAATCTTGCCCCTCCCCCCCTTCCCCATAAAATCACCCCCAAGTATGCCAGTATAAAGATATCGTCTTTCTAAGCCAAAATCCAAAAAGTTCATCAAAATCGGATAATAAATGACGATTTTATAAGCAATTGAATTTGAGCGACCCCCCTTTTCGTTTC
>JAWNNP010002198.1:0-13301 GCA_035044805.1 Leucophenga maculata | reverse complement strand
GGCCGGAGACAAACTAGCTCCAGCAAAAGCAGAAGTCAACTTTCTTTTGGACCAAGGAATCTGCCGTCCTTCAAAAAGTCCTTGAGCAAGCCCACTTCACATGGTGTCCAAGAAAACAGGAGGCTGGCGAGCATGTGGAGATTACCGTAAATTCAACTCTCTTACTGTGCCCGATCGATACCCTATAGCGCATATACATGATTTGGCCGAGAAACTTCATGAAAATCAATTTTTTCTACAATTGATTTAGTACGAGCATACTATCAAATTCCTATGGCTAAACAGGACATACCCAAAACGGCCGTCTGCACACCATTTGGATTGATAGAATTTCTATACATGCCTTTTGGCCTTAAAAATGCTACTCAAACGTTTCAACGTTTCATCGACAGCATCTTCAGAGGTATAGATTTTGTTTATTGCTACATTGACGACATTCTCATCATGTCTACTTCGCCCGACGAGCACGAGAAACACCTACATACAGTACTGTCGTTACTACAAAAGCATTGTCTGGGCATTAATGTCAACAAATGCCAGTTTGGTAAGCCAGAAGTACGTTTCTTAAGCTATATTATCAACAAACAAGGCGTACGACCGCCAACTGATCGTATCGATGCAATCATCAACTACAAGCAACCCGATACAATTTGTGAGCTCGGTCGTTTCCTGGGTATCATCAACTATTACCGGCGTTGCATTCCACATGCGTCGAAAGTACAAGCGTGGTATTAAGAAAAATGACAAACGCAAAATTAATTGGACACCTGAACTCATCAATGCTTTTGACTCTTGCAAAAGCAGTGTGGCAAGTGCGGTGCTTCTATCACACCCATCATGCAAAGCACCATTAGCACTAATCTGCGATGCATCTGACACTGCTATCGGGGCTGCACTCGAGCAACAGGTGGATGGAATATGGTGTCCGTTGGGTTTCTATTCTCGCAAGCTCAGTGACGCCGAAAAAAATTACAGCACTTATAATCGAGAGCTACTAGCTATATACGATGCTATTCGATATTTTAGACATCTACTTGAAGCTCGAACTTTTGTAATTAAAACTGGTCATAAGCCATTAACGTATGCTTTTTCACAGAAACCAGAGAAAGCCTCTCCTCGTCAACTTCGCCATTTGGATTTCATTTCGCAGTACTCCACTAGCATCATACATCTAGCGGGTTCAAACAACGCAGTCACCGATGCTCTTTCACGCCTCAACGCCATTTCAATGCCGACCACAGTACCTCTGGATAGGATTAAAATGACACAAACCGAGGACTCGGAACTGAGCGATTTACTACAAGGCACAACATCTCTCAAGCTACAATTGGTTGAACTCAGCGACGATATTAGCTTGCACTGTGACTTGTCCACTGGATCGATAAGGCCATATATACCCCAGTCACTGCGCTATTCAGTTTTCGCTTCCGTGCATGGTTTGTCTCACCCAAGTGGAAGGGCCACACTACAACAAATACGAAAAATATACGTTTGGCCGTCAATGAGAAAAGATGTCACCTTCTGGGCTCGAAATTGTTTACCCTGCCAACGAGCCAAGATTCACCGTCACAACTCACACATTCCCAATAAAATTGATATGCCGGACAACCGCTTTGACCATGTTCATTTGGACATCGTGGTCATGCCACTCGTCGATGGATATCGATACTGCCTAACCATGATCGACAGGTTTTCACGTTGGCCAGAGGCGGTGCCTCTCAAGGACATTAGCGCGTCCACCATATCAACTGTTTTTTGGTCACATTAGGTAGCTCGATTCGGTTGTCCCAAAACAATAACAACCGACCAAGGATCTCAATTCGAGTCTGCATTGTTTAAATCGTTAGCCAACATGACGGGCAGCAAGCACATCCACACAACAGCATATCATCCGCAATCAAATGGAATGATCGAACGCTGGCATCGCTCGTTTAAAGCCGCTTTCATGTGCAGTTCTAACTCGACATGGACAAACCTGCTACCGACAGTCTTACTTGGACTCAGGACTTGTTTCAAGGAGGACTTGGGCACATCCGCAGCTGAGATTTTATACGGCAGTCACATTCGATTGCCAAATGAATTCTACGACAATTTAGACAAGCCCAGCAATCTACAAGAATTTGCTTTCAAATTCCGCGAGCACATGCGATCGGTACGCCCAGTTCCAGCAGCGCATCACGTTAAGAAAAGCAAGTTCATCCACAAACATTTGTCAGACTGCACTCATGTTTTAATACGAACCGATGCCGTCCGACAACCATTAGAGCCGCCCTACACTGGACCCTATGAAGTGGTGGAACGATCAACAGACCGCGTTTATATCATAAGGCTAAACGACAAAGATGTTGCAGTATCTACCGAAAGTTTGAAACCTGCTTTCTTCATCAGAGACGACAAATCCGATGACTCTCAATCCGCCACCACTCAACCGTTAAGAACCTACGAACGGTCTAGAAAAGTCAGTTTCGCTCCCGGAAGGTCACTGGAAGGGGGGTAGCTGTGGCAGCCATAACTGCCAACAATCAAATCTGACATCGGTCCTCGTTAGTCAGCGACTTCGATAACGAGATCGATTGTCTCAACAAATCGAGCTCTAGATTGAGTGATAGAGAGAGATAGAGACGCGCGCGACTTCGACTCGACAACACGCATTATTTTCCAATGTACATTTCATTTCATTAACAATTCATATAATTAACAATTCATTTAATAAATATAATTGTATTAGTAGTAAATAAAATAGTGACAATCTTATTTACTAAAAATCGCCGAGCGCTCCTGCTAGTTAGTTTTTCGTTAGTGTTTTAAGTCGAGTAAGTTGAAAAACTACTTTTACCGCGTACGTTACCACTCTCAGCTTTTCGCTTATTTTTTTGTATTCGCTAAAGTACTGCTTATACCCCGTATACACATGAGATATTGTATTAAATAAAAGCGAGCGCGCAATTATTATATTATTTTTAAATTAAAAACGCGAGTTTTATTTACTATTTTCGTGCGAGTGTTTTATAGACACTGACGACCCTCCCCACCTGTCTGCGCCAGCTACTTGTGATTTTTTGATTTGGATGTTCCAGGAGCCTAAGAGCGGCACAACGAACATCCACTTTTGACAATAATTGCAGCTCCTCCATGGGCGCTGTTCGCTGTGTGATCTGCGGTTATCAGTTCATATCCGTGTACTTTAAAATGTGATCTGTTAGTAAAGTGTGTCTCTGAGATCAACATAACGTCTATTTCATTTGATTTTATAAATATAGATATTTCATTAACATGATTGGAAAGTCCGTTAGCATTCCATACTCAAATTCGTAGGTCTACTTGCATAGTTTGTTTACAAGTAACATAATCATATTGAGAAGATTGTTTGTTGTTTCAATTTGCTTTTGCAATAACTTTTCAATTCTCTCTAACGCAGTGTCTTGTGTTGGAGTTGAGTTCTCTTTAAGAATTTGTGCATAGGTAACATGGTTTTCAGAAAATGTTTTGTTTAGTCTGGTTGGCGGAGACAAATTCGGTTGG
Source organism: Leucophenga maculata (assembly GCA_035044805.1). Taxonomy (NCBI): domain Eukaryota; kingdom Metazoa; phylum Arthropoda; class Insecta; order Diptera; family Drosophilidae; genus Leucophenga; species Leucophenga maculata. Next base: position 9,779 of record JAWNNP010002198.1, on the reverse strand, counting down.
TTTCTAGTGTCAGCTTCTCGAAAGGGTTTATAGATGTTTTTCTTGCTATTAATTCCTGGTAAACTTTACACCCTTTGTAGCTAGCTGCATGGTTTCCTGAGCAGTTTACACACTTTGCACTCTCATCTTTATCCTTATGACAGGTATTTGTTGGATGACTAAGCGAACATTTTACACACTTGTAATTTTTGGAGCAGTATGTTTTTGTTTGCCCATATTCTTGGCAACGAAAACACTTAACAACATCATTCATTTTTCTTGGTGGTTCTATTTGAACGATTGCATTACCTATGTTTCTTATTGTGTAAATTTCCGGTTTTTTGTTGTCAGGTTCCAGATGGATGAAGAACATGTTCAGTGGGTCTTTCGTAACACGGCTTCTGATGTTACTTACACCTCTAACCTTAACCCCTAGTGCCTCTAGTTCTCTTTATATCTCTACAAAAGGGGTAGATGAATGTAGATTTTTTACAGCTATTCTAAATGCTCTCTCCTGTTTTAGTTGAAATGTGTGAAATTGAATTTTGTCCTCGCGTAGAATTTTAAGAATTTTCCATTAATTCTCAACAGTCTTGACCATAATTCTAACATGCCCATCTCTTTGTGACTTATAGCTAAAATCTTGTTTACTAATCTTAGCTAAAAAGTAGTTTAACATACTGTTGATTTCGTTGACGTGAGGTAGAAATATTGGTGGTGGCTTAGCAGTATCTTCAGAATCATGTATTGTTGTCGAATCGTATTTCCCGTTTTTGTTATGACCTTCACCTGTTTGATTTATTTCCATTGTTTCGGTTCCGTCACTCAGCACTGCATAATAGTTGTTGCTTTGCTTTGATGTTCCAGGTTGTTCATCATCTGCTTCTATTTTTCGAATTGACAGCTTTCGAGTAAAGGTTGGCGAAGTTGGGTTCCTTCGCTTTCTGGATTTTGACATCTGCCAAGAGATAGCGGTATCATCATCGTCCCTGTCACACATGATGTGACAGTGTTATTGTTGTAGTTGAGAAAAAAAAAATCGATTTGCACTTGATTTGAAACTACTGTTGTTTTAATATAAATTGTTTTTGTTTTCTTTGATTTGTTTTAATTATTATATTATTATATATTATTATTAATATTTATTATATATTAAACACAAATGCGATGAGCAAGAAATGAATAACAGAAACCAACTACAAAGACTTTTTTAATAATCTTGGGACAAAATTTATTGCTGGTGGCGATTACAACGCAAAACATCCTTGGTGGGGTTCGAGGTTGATAAATCCGAAAGGAAGTGAGCTGTATAAGTGCTTACTTAACAATAATTTGTCATCACTCTCAACAGGAAAACCTACATACTGGCCAGCTGATCCTCGGAAAATACCTGACCTGATGCATTTTATTGTATACAATGGCATACCCCAACATCATTTGCATATCACAGACAGTTATGATTTAAGCTCAGATCATTCTCATATCATAATAACATATCATTCTGCAGTTCAATTTATAATAGATCATATAAAGTTGTAACACCCAAAACAAATATTTCCGCATTTCGGGACTGGTTGGAGGAACAAACCAACATGGACGTATCCTTAATTGCGGGACTTGAAATTGACTACGCTGTTGAAACCTTAGTAAATAATATAAATCAAGCTAGCCTTTTATGCACGACGGTTACCTCTTACAACCAGATAAATCGATCACACCAATTATATCTACCGGTTGATGTAAGACAACAAATAAAAAACGAGTAAGGAAATTTCAGTCGGGCGTAACCGACTGTAAGAGGCCCTGTACCAGTTCAGGTCGCCTAACAAACACATTAAATGTTTCCCGAGCTTATGACCAAACACATGACCACTTCTCACTGCGCGAATATGAATGAAAAGAAAAGGGGGGTCGTTCAAATTCAATTGCTTATAAAATCGTCATTTATTATCCGATGTTGATGAACTTTTTGGATTTTAGCTTAGAGAGGCGTTAACTTTATATTGGTGCACTTAATTTTTTTTGTGCCGAGAAAATTTTAAGCCTTGGGGGTGATTTTATGGGGAAGGGGCAACATTTTAAAATATACTTGTAAAATTCCGGAGCAGTCCTAGTCGAATGCAAAAAACACAAAGTCTCTATCTATCACCGTTTCCGAGATCCTTTCGTTCATACAGACGGACGGACGTGCAGACGGACAGACGGACATGTCTATATCGACTCCTCTATCACTCCTGACCATAATGGGGGTAACTTTGCGGGGTCTCCGACCATTATTTCTACCTGTTACATACATTTGCACAAACCCAATAGGCTCTTGTACCTTCGGTACAGGGCCTAATAAAAGAAAATTACGGAAAAAATGGCAAGAAAGTAGAAGTCCAGCAGTTAAGCGGTTATTTAATAAAGCAGCTAGTGACCTTAAACAAAGACTATCTGAATTAAGAAATGAGTCTACCGCAGAATTTTTAAGGAACCTTGATCCGTTTTCAAGAGACTATGAACATAACCTTTGGAGAGCAATTAAATATTTGAAACGCCCTACAAACAGAAAGGTCGCTGTTAAAGACTCCAATGGAGACTGGTGTAAATCGGACAAAGACAAAGCGTAAGCTTTTGCGCAACATTTGCATTCAGTGTTTCATGCTAATGAAATTAACGATGCACAAACTGAAAGTGAAGTGGAAACATTTCTGGAATCAGCTTGTCAAATGAGTATGCCAATTCGACCTTTTACAATTACTGAAGTTGAAGGAGAAATAAAATACATAAATAAAAAAAAATCACCAGGCTTCGACAAAATTGATGGTGACACTATGAAAAACCTGCCGCCTAAATGTATCCGATATTTAACATATATTTATAATGCAATTCTTAGGTTAGACCATTTTCCAACCCAATGGAAGTGTGCAGAGGTTATAATGATATCAAAGCCAAATAAACCAGAAAATTGTCTACCGTCATACCGTCCGATCAGTTGCTAGTAACATTTTCCAAGGTATTTGAAAAAATACAATTGAGAAGAATGTTACCAGCGCTGGACGAGCTTGAAATTATACCGGAATATCAGTTTGGGTTAAGGAGAGGGCACGGAACTCATGAACAATGCCACCGCATAGTTAATGAAATAACCAATGCATTAGAAAGCAAGCAATATTGCACCGCTGTTTTTCTAGACATACAGCAAACATTTGACAGAGTATGGCAACCCCGGCATACTATACAAAATAAAAAAATGGCTTCCAGCACCATACTTTCTATTGCTTAAATCGTACTTAAGCAATAGATATTTCTATGTCCAGCAGCAAAGCGAAGCATCATCAATTCGACATATCAACGCAGGTGTTCCGCAGTGCAGAGTGTTTTAGGTCCCGTACTCTACACTCTTTATACAGCAGATATGTGTGATATGAGGTATGTGTGGCTACATACGCTGACGATACAGCTATTGTTGCAACCAGCAGTTCTCCAACAGAGGCATCCCAATATTTGCAGGACGAGTTGTTCTTATTAGAGAACTGGCCAACAAAATGTAAAATAAAAGTCAATTCACAAAAATCGGTGCATACAACATTTTCACTAAGGAAAGCAAACTGCACGCCAGTATGATTAAATGGTTCTGAAATACCCCAAAGCGACTCTGTGAAAAACCTTGGAGTCCATCCTGATCGCCGCCTTGTATGGAAAAACCATATCAAAGCTAAGGTAACACAGCTTAATATAACAAGTAAGAAAATCACAGTCGGGCGTAACCGACTGTAAGAGGCCCTGTACCAGTGCAGGTCGCCTAACAAACACATTAAATGTTCCCCTAGCTTATGACCAAACACATGACCACTTCACACTGCACGACTAAGTGCCTTTTAAAACATTTTTTTATGTATGAAACGAAAAGGGGGGTCGCTCAAATTCAATTGCTTATAAAATCGCCATTTATTATCCGATTTTGATGAACTTTTCGGATTTTTGCTAAGAAGGACGATATCTCTATACTGGCATACTTACTTTTTTTTGTGCCGAAGAAATTTTTACCCTTGGGGGTGATTTTATGGGGAAGGGGGGGAGGGGCAAGTTTCTAAAATAAACTTGTGAAATTCCGGAGCAGTCCTAGTCGAATGCAAAAAACACGAAGTCTCTATCTATTACCGTTTCCGAGATCCTTTCGTTCATACGGACGGCCAGACGGACAGACGGAAAGACGGACAGACGGACATGTCTATATCGACTCCTCTATCGCTCCTGACCATAATGGGGGTAACTTTGGGGGGTCTCCGATTATTATTTCTACCTGTTACATACATTTGCACAAAACCAATAGGCTCTTGTACCTTCGGTACAGGGCCTAAAAACCAAAAAAATGTTTTGGTAAAAATTCTAAGCTCAGCTTAGAAATCAAAGTGAGACTGTATAAAACTGTACTTAAGCCTGTCTTGACATACGCTCTGCAACTTTGGGGTACTACGAGTAACTCAAATATTGAAATCAAACAGAGGTATCAAAACAAAACGCTTAGAACTATTGTCAATGCACCCTGGTTTATTACAAATGCGGAAATCCATTAAGACTTGAAAATTCCTATGGTTCTACAGGAAATAGCTTCATTTAGTAAAAGATACATCAACAGACTACTAGGTCATAGCAACACCCTAGCTATAAATTTAACAGATAAAAGCTTAGTTTATAGAAGACTTAAACGTTTTCATATACTGGATCTTCCAGATAGACATTAAGTTATTGAATAATAACAACAATCTTATTTGTAAATAACTGTATGTATAGTATAAAGTAATAGATAAGTAGCTGAAATATATTAGCTTTCTCACTGGAGATAAGCTAATCTTGTAATTTACAAAATTACTGTCACATTTACTTATTGTCCTCGGACAGATTGTAAATAAATACATATATATAAAAAAAAAAAACATGTTAATGGGATCGGGAAAAATTATCGTGTTAGGTTTGGTCAAAATCGGAGGGCATGCCCCACCACCCTATACAAGCGATACACAAAATTCAACATATCTTTGCATTCATTTGAAGAACTGTGTCGAAATTTATTACACATGTTAATGGGATCGGGAAAAGTAATCGGAGGGGGCTACACCCAACCCTATAAAGGCGATACAAAAAAATGCAACATATCTATCTGAGGTACGGAGACGAAATTTGTTACACATGTTAATGGGATCGGGATAAGTAATCGTGTTCAGTTTGATCAAAATCGGTGGAGGCTACACCCACCCACCACACAAACGATAAAAAAAAATTCAACATATCTTTGTATATGTCTGAGGTACAGTGACGAAATTTGTTACACAGGTTAATGGGATCGGGAAAAGTAATCGTGTTAAGTTTGGTCAAAAACGGAGGGGGCTATGCCCCACCACCCATACAAGCGATAAACAAAATTCAACATATCTTTGCATCCATCTGAGGTACGGGGACGAAATTTATTACAAATGTTCATGGGATCGGGAAAAGTAATCGTGTTAGGTTTGTTCAAAATCAGCCCCACCCCCTATACAAGCGATAAACAAAATTCAACAAATCTTTAAAATAAACTTGTGGAATTCCGGAGCAGTCCTAGTCGAATGCAAAAAACACGAAGTCTCTACCGTTTCCGAGATCCTTTCGTTCACACAGACGGACGGACGGACAGACGGACATGGCTATATCGACTCCTCTATCACTCCTGACCATAATGGGGGTAACTTTGGGGTCTCCGACAATTAGTTCTTCCTGTTACATACATTTGCACAAAACCAATAGGCTCTTGTACCTTCGGTACAGGGCCTAACAAGTAAGGAAATTTCAGTCGGGCGTAACCGACTGTAAGAGGCCCTGTACCAGTTCAGGTCGCCTAACAAACACATTAAATGTTTCCCGAGCTTATGACCAAACACATGACCACTTCTCACTGCGTGAATATGAATGAAGAAAAAGGGGGGTCGTTCAAATTAATTTGCTTATAAAATCGTCATTTATTATCCGATTTTGATGAACTTTTTGGATTTTTGCTTATAAAAACGACATCTTTATACTGGTATTTTGTGCCGAAGAAATTTTTAGCCTTGGTGGTGATTTTATGGGGTAGGGGGGACGGACAGACGGACATGTCTATATCGACTCCTCTATCACTCCTGACCATAATGGGGGTAACTTTGGGGGGTCTCCGACCATTATTTCTATCTGTTACATACATTTGCACAAAACCAATAGGCTCTTGTACCTTCGGTACAGGGCCTAACAAAGAAAAAAAAAAACTTTATTTACAACAAGCGAAAAGACGTTATTTAAATTTATGTTTAATCAAATTTGTAAAAATCAAAATTGTAATAATAAAGTGCGAAACAGTTTGTAATAAAATGAGCTACGCGTAGGCTCTCATCGGATGGGAGAAATGCATATTTCTCATTCGTTTCAAACAAACAAAGCAACAATTCTACTGTTGAACAAGTAAGAAAATCACAGTCGGGCGTAACCGACTGTAAGAGGCCCTGTACCAGTGCAGGTCGCCTAACAAACATATTAAATGTTCCCCTAGCTTATGACCAAACACATGACCACTTCTCACTGCACGACAAAGTGCCTTTTAAAACATTTTTTTATGTATGAAACGAAAAGGGGGGTCGCTCAAATTCAAATGCTTATAAAATCGTCATTTATTTTCCGATTTTGATGAACTTTTTGGATTTTGGCTAAGAAGGACGATATCTCTATACTGGCATACTTACTTTTTTTTGTGCCGAAGAAATTTTTAGCCTTGGGGGTGATTTTATGGGGAAGCGGGGGGAGGGGCAACTTTTTAAAATAAACTTGTGAAATTCCGGAGCAGTCCTAGTCGAATGCAAAAAACACGAAGTCTCTATCTATTACCGTTTCCGAGATCCTTTCGTTCATACGGACGGCCAGACGGACAGACGGACATGTCTATATCGACTCCTCTATCGCTCCTGACCATAATGGGGGTAACTTTGGGGGGTCTCCGATTATTATTTCTACTTGCTACATACATTTGCACAAAACCAATAGGCTCTTGTACCTTTGGTACAGGGCCTAAAAAGAGCAATCTTTAACAACAACAACTCAATCGCACTCACCAGCACTGCTTGAATGCAACAGCATCAATACAAATGCAACAACAACGCCACTAACTTGGAAATCACGTTGCACTCGACAACGCCGCTCCCAACCCTGCACCCAGCAATAGTTACAAACATCTACAATAACTGTTCTGGCAAATCAATAGCTACAACAACATCATCTGCAACAATTACAACACAAAGTCCAGTCTTCTACAACAATAGCTTCATTAGCAACAACAACAACAGTATATTCTTACAGCCTCGATGATGACGTCATCGATCGCATCATCAAGCGCCAATCCAACGGTCTGTTGTGTAGCTGCACCAATCAACGCATCGATAACGTCATCTAAACAAACAAAAGCAACATCACCAAGAACAACAAACATACAAAAGGTAAACAACAATAAAACTAATACAAATAAAACACAATTAAAAAGAAGTCGAGACAATCAGTCTAAAAAATAAAGTAAGGGCACAATGAAATAACAACAAAAAACCAAAGAACAAACCTGAAACAAGAACAACACAATCAACATTGCAAAAATATTGGCTCAGCAAACCTGACACTTCAAACATGTTCGAAGCCCTGGCCGTCGATGACGACACAACTGAACAACAAGACAATGGGACAGAGACAATTAGTACAACACAAAAAACAACAGTACAGCGCATACAAAAACCTCACCCAATTTACGTACAAAATGTTGAAAACGTAAACGCTCTAACAAGTGCACTAGGGCAATTATCCAATGTAAAATACACAATAAAGGCTTTGAGCAAAAATGAAATTAAAATTCAAGCAGAAGAATCGGTCCACTACACCGAAATCATAAAATTACTTAGGGATAAGAGTACTAAGTACTATACATTTAAGCCCAAGGAAGAACGAGGTTTTAAGGTAGTGTTACGGCACATGCATTACTCAACAGAAACAGAAAGCATAACAAGTAAGGAAATTTCTAACAAACACATTAAATGTTTCCCGAGCATATGACCAAACACATGACCACTTCTCACTGCGCGAATATGAATGAAAAGAAAAGGGGGGTCGTTCAAATTCAATTGCTTATAAAATCGTCATTTATTATCCGATTTTGATGAACTTTTTTGATTTGGGCTAAGAAGGACATTAACTTTATACTGGTGTGCTTTATTTTTTTTGTGCTGAATAAATTTTTACCCGAAGGGGTGATTTTTATGGGGAAGGAGGGGAGGGGCAAAATTTTAAAATAAACTTGTGAAATTCCGGAGCAGTCCTAGTCCAATGCAAGAAACACGAAGTCTCTATCTATTACCGTTTCCGAGATCCTTTCGTTCACACAGACGGACGGACGGACAGACGGACATGGCTATATCGACTCCTCTATCACTCCTGACCATAATGGGGGTAACTTTGGGGGTCTCCGACAATTAGTTCTTCCTGTTACATACATTTGCACAAAACCAATAGGCTCTTGTACCTTCGGTACAGGACCTAATAACTGAATTAGCAGAGTTAGGACACGAAGTTATAAACATACATAATATGCAAAAAGGATCCACAAAACAACCTCTACCATTATTCTCTGTAGAGTTAAAAACAAAATCAACAATAAAGACATTTACTCTGTAACACATATTCTCCATTGCAAAGATAGTTTCGAGCCTCCCCACCAAAAAAAGATTAATTCCAGAATGCATGAACTATTGCTCAAGAGATCCGGTCTGTGTCAAATGCGCAGGAAAACACACCACAATGAACTGTTTATTGAAGACCGAAGATAAACAAAAAATTAATTGCACCTTATGTGGCAATAACCACACTGCAAACTATAAAGGCTGCCTAGTCTATAAATCGCTTCAAGTACAACGATTTCCACCAATGAGAAAGAAAGAACTCCAAACCATACAAAATCGACATCTAATCCAATTTTGAATACAGTTCCTAGCAGAGCTCGTAAAATATGCTCAACCAAATTTTTCTGCGCGGTCTGCTCACTCAAAAGACCGAAAAAAATGAAATGTTATCACTCACGCTCTCAACCGCAACCGCCTTTTTCGTTTCGTTGGTGTCATCGCTCACGGGTTTCAGGTTGAGCGAAACACAAAATCGGTCTTATGCCGACCGCTCAAAACGAACAGACTCGTTCGTCGCTCAGTTACTGACAGTCGGCAACTGACCCAAATGAGCAAAATATCTGCGAAAAAGGTCTTTTTTTTTGTTATTGCGTTGCCTTATGTTGTTGCCTTAGAAATTTCATCACAGGCAAAGCATGTAAGAGGAAGGGAGTAAGGGATAGATTTCTAACTTGTGTTCATATGCGCATGCATATACTGCATGTATATGTCAACAAAATTTAAATACAAAATAAAAGACAAATATGTTTATAGGCGAAACTAATTTAATTTTTAAATACTTTTTAAAAATTATGCTTATAAAATAAAATAACAAAAACATTAAAACTATATCAATTATGAATTTTTGCTTATAACTAACATATTATGAATTAAGCTTAACAATTAATAATGAATTAATATTCTCAGCACTTAAAGAGGTGCGTCTTTCATTTAAAATGAAATTAAGGGCTGAGAATGATCTCTCCACCGACACTTGTGTTGCTGGTGTGGCTAAAACCACCTTTGCAAGTTCACTCAACTGGGGTGACTTAAATGTCATGTCATGGTAAAATTCGTTAATATTTGCGGTTAATGGTAACCGACCATAAAACGACT
>JAWNNP010002196.1:0-35480 GCA_035044805.1 Leucophenga maculata | reverse complement strand
AAAAGGGTTATACATTTCCATATTCTGCTTGTGCATGCAAAATTCGTTTAAATGTTTTCATTTTGCACTCTCGTGTGCATTTGCTGTCAGAACTTTTTAGAATTGCACTATTTATATTTCGGTGAGTGGCAACACTAATGTCAAAGGAAAATTTCAAGTAAAGGTTTTCGTTGGATTATATTTTACAGCTTTCGACGTGAATTGTATGGCGATGAAGCACCATCAAAAACCACTGTATATCGTAATTCGCTCAGCGACGAATTCCATGAATGTCGCCCAAATCGGTTGTTATGCCACAAAACACGGAACTGATAATGCGAAATCGTCATGTGAAATACCGTGAGATTTATACATGTAATTTTAAAAAGTAATATTAAAAACAATGATTCTATGTTTAAATTGTAACATATGTGCATAGTTTATTCACTGATTAATATATAGTTTATTTTAGAATTATAGGTAAATAGTATTAACAAATAGTTTTACTCTTAAACGACTCATGTGGCCACTGTTCCGCTATTTTATTTATTTATTTATGTATTGTTATTTAGTGACACAAATTTGTTAGATATGAATTTAGCTGGCTATAAGGTCATTTTACACAATAAACATGCATGTACATATTTATCAATGTGAAATGAGAAAGTTATTCCGCAAGAATTTGCATTTAACAAAGCCAATCAGACTGATGAGATTGCGCTGTTCGTGATGAGTACTTGGCACGACTAGTTGTCGGCTTTGTTGGTCGAAGTGACCGTCTATTCAACCCTATTCTCTATGCCTGTATCCTACTCCAAATGGTTCTATGCTGTTGCACCTCTATTCCACCAGTACCTACACTACGGTCGCCTCATGTCCGCGGACGCTAATATCTACATGCACCTCTGCCAGTGCACAAACTACAGTCGCCTCGATTCCGCCGGCGCTATTGTCTACACTCACCTCGATTCCGCCAGTGTACAAATTACTGTCGCTGCGACTCCGCCGGAGCTATTGTCTAAACGCTCGTCGAGTCCGCCAGAGTACAAACTACGGTCGCTTCGATTCCGCCGGCACTATTGTCTAGACGCACCTCAATTCCGCCAGTGCTCAAACTACGGACGCCGCGGTTCTGCCGGCGCTATTATCTACACTCACCTCGATTCCGCCAGTGTACAAACTACGGTCGCTGCGATTTCGCCGGCGCTATTGCCTAAACGGTCGTCGATTCCGCAAGTGCTCCAACTACGGTATTAATTACAACTACATAAATTTAAACAGTTGCATTACAAATATTTTAAGGCTAAGTTTCTCACTGAACATCTAATTACAAACTTATCGCTAAAAAAGGATGAAAGTTAAGACCAAGCAGTCGCAATTACAAATCAAAAGATTAAAAAGGAAAAATGAAATTACAATTCATTGACTGTTTTTTTTTAATAGTTTAAAGAAGAATTATAGGAGAATAGATGAGAAAATTTGTTATAGGTATAGGAGAAAGACGGAACTGAATCGTGGCAAGCATAGTTTGAAGTGCAAAATGAGGTTTCTTAGCGCTAATTACATAAACAGACTCGATACGATCTTAGTGAATTACATAATGTGGGTTCCAAACACTTGATGCAAATTCCAAGATCGGATGATGCAAATTCTATGGACCAACGCTTTATAAAGCCAAGAACACCTTTAGCTTTATTAACCATACACACAATATGGTTATTATTATTATAGCTTAATTTAGGGTCCATAAAGACATCTAGATCATTAATACAAATTTCCCTAAAAAGGTTATGCACACCCAGAAAATAGGTCATGATATAAGGTTTTCTGCGATGGAATGTTACATATTTACATTTAGAAGTATTTAAATTAACGAAGTTTGTTAAACACCTAATGTATGACGAATTCAAATATGCTTATAATAGACTATGTTGGGAAACATCAGAATATGACAAACAAAGTTTGACATCATCCGCATACATTAATCCATGAGCATGATTTATTGCTAAAGGGAGATCATTTATGAATAAAACAAAAAGTAATGGCCCAATATGACTTCCTTGTGGAACACCAGAAGACACATCAATAGATTTAGACAAACAATTGTTAAATAAAACTTTTTGATATCTGCCTACAAGGTAGGACTTTGTCCAATTTACAAAAGAAGGAAGAAATCCAAAAGCTTTTAGTTTATGTATAAGGTGACTATGACATACACTCTCAAAAGCTTTGCTATATAACATCAGTCTGTATAAATAACATCGGTCTGGCGGCAGACACAAAACCTTTATTTACAATAGTAGTAAATTCTAAAAAATTGGTACCAATGGATCTGCCTTTTACAAACACATATTGCAGTGGATTAACCAATGACATAACCGATCGTTGCAACTGATTAGTGATAATTTGTTCAAATAATTTAGGTATAGTACACCGGACATCAGATTTGCTGCCCTTCTTGTGTAAAGGGATAATTAAAGATTGTTTCCAAAGAGTTGGGAATTTGCTTTGTTTAATAGAAAGTGAAAAAAGAAAAGTCAATGGGAAACAAATAAAGCTAGCACATTGTTTTAGTATACAACTAGGAATATTATCAGGGCCAGGGAGACATGCAAAGTCAGCACATTAGATATGGTAATTACAGGAAATGATATAAATTCGTAGGATATGATAACATAGAAAGATTGAAAGAAAGATGCAAACAAATCCGATATCTGAGAATCAGAGGATGCTTCATTACTTTCAAGACGAAAGTTAACAGCAAAAGATGCATTTTTACGCTTAATATTAACAAAGTTAAAAACGCTTTTTGGATTATTGCGAACAGTGTTTTTAACTCTTAATAAATAAGCAGTTTTACACCGTTTATTTAATGAGTTAAAGTTAGAACGAGTAATGGAAAATGTTGTTACACTGTTGCAAATCAAGAAGACTATCTAAAAAATCAGTGTTGGCAGTTCTTATTAAATTAAAATCTCCCAAAACTATAAAATGATCTGTATGACGTAAAGCAAGTAAATACTTATAACCGAAGAAGGAGGTCGGAACAGTCGGAGTTACCGGCTCAACAGGTGAGGAGATAGTTAAGGCCGGCTTTGACTTCGGTGAGTTCCTCTTCCTACGATAAGGCGAGGAATTCAGACATTTCATGTCACTAAATGATTTTTCAAGTTTCAGAAACTTGTCAGACATAGCCTCAACCATGAATGAACCACGAAACATGCTTACCAGGAACTCGGAACAGATATTAAAAAAATAAAATGAAAAAAGCGAAAGAGTAACAACAAATAAGGCGCGCAGTTATTATTATTTATTTAAAATCGATCGCTTCGATTCCGCGGGCGCTAATATATACAAGCACCTCGATTCAGCCAGTGCTCTAACTACGGTTGCCTCGATTACGCCGACTCTAATATCTACATGCAGTGCACAAAGTACGGTACTAAGTATAGCTGCAAGTCAAAAACGGCCATATGGGTTAATTGACATTTACCTTGGTGTTGCTCCTGCTGCTGCACCACTGGAGGTGACTGGTATGTTCGCCAGTCGAAGAGCAAATGGTGCTTTTGGAATTATTTGTGAGAATTGTTGTTGTGCTTTCATTGTTTTGCTAATTGTTGTCATGTCTGTCAAATGAAAATTGACCATAATAATAATGTAAGGCGTACAAAACTAGTGACAATTAAATGTCGCACCCGGCATTTGTAACAAGGTGGACGTCGGAGAAAAAGAAAATGAGTACAACAAAAGAAAAAACGTGTATGCTCCGATTTTCAGAATTTATTTCAATTTTAGTCTAGCTTATATACAATTTTCTTAGTTGATAAAAATACAAACAGATAAAACGGTTTAAATTACAAAGAATTTTCACACGGATAATAAAGTGGAAAATTCCATAGAACACTTATCCTAAGCCGACTGTAAACTGACCATAAAAAACAGAACACATTGTAAATAATGTGCGCTCGCCGCATGTGCACAACATATTTGTTCTTAATTGTGCACATTCGGTGTAGACTGATAGTCCTTTTTTAATCTTTAATTTGTCAGAAGATAAATATAGTTTTATGACATGTAATAAAAATGTGCGTATGTGCACTCTTCATTTACTACAAACATGTAGCAAATGTTAAACATGCCTGTGCGCTAGCGTTTTATTTGTAAATTGGAAACTAATCAGAATAGTGTCGACAGATATAAGTAAAATGTAGTTGTACATTAAAACTAATTTCAAAACTATTTTTCAGTAGTGCTGAAAGATATATGCGACCAGTGTGGCTGAGCGTCGCTGATGAAAACTAAACATACTCCCGGCCGTTGAATATTTTTTCAACTATCACTTACATTGATTGTAAATGGGTGCGCATCGAACTGAGTTGCATCAATTTTGTTATTACTTTCTGTTGACGTTGATGATTTTTTATTGGTAAAAACATATTTTTTAACCAAGTATGTAACCGGTAATACTAACGAAACCAGCAGTGCAATGTATGAAGCAATTGGGTGTTGTTCAATGGTGGTGATATTGTGAGGGAATTCATACTGGTTAGATGGTATCAGTTGTTCACGTAGTTTGCTTAGTTCATTAAAATCAATTTCAATGCGGCTAGTCGATTTCTCTGTTGTTCTTGCTGTTGTGGATATGTTCACTTCTATATTACCAAATCGTGCGTATTAGGTATCTATAAACTAACAGTGGAACTATGGCCGAATGCAGTAAAGACTCGATTTCGAATGGTGCAACTAGGATCCAATGTCAGAAGTCCAGAGTGTTGAAGATTAATGGTTGATACACCCTCGCTTCATACTGCTGAAATGTCCATCGATGATTGTGTAGCAAAAATCCTATGATTTTTCGAATGCATATTTCACAAAACGAACGTCTTATTAGTGTATAATATCTGACATTCCAGTGAAGTTTTGTTGTTAAAAAGTTGGAATTCGCAGTGGTTTTCCATGGGGAACATTGCCTACTTATTATAGCAGATATAGTAATGGTTCCTGGTTGTTAATGTTGACATTTTAAAAATCGCTCTTAGTTAATCCAACAAATTGATCTCTATGGTCGTTAATGGCAACAATGGGCATCGTTATTTTGATCATACCTATGCCAGCATTGTTTACAGCGGGGATGGGTACTAAATTATAGAGTTCCAATACTTGATAATTTAAATATCACATGTTTCCCGACGATTGTTCTTTCATCCTTCATCAGTTTGTAAAGCTGAAGACTGAAGATGACATTCTATGTTAACGGGAAGCACCTTCTCATATGGTAAGTGCTCCTTTATTTGTTAATGCTTCAATTGCTGAGACAAAATCAAAAGTGGACTGATTGCATTATGCCGAACATCAGTTTAAACAGTTGTGATTTCAGACTGTACTCTGTGTAAATTAGCTGCCAGTAACGTGAGCTGTGTTGACAGTGATAGTTAGATACCACTGGAATAAATGAAAATTGTCCTTTTCGATGGTCATTTTATATATTTGTTGGTCCATGAGGTCAAGTCTCTTTGAAATGGTCAACTCATTCTTTTTCAACAAGATTATTGAATCGATTAGCGAAGTCTGATTTCTAAGTAGCGAAGTCTGATTTCTAAGTAGCGAAGTCTGATTTCTAAGTAACGTAAGCAAATAGTCCTCATTTCCTTTTACCATAGTGATTGTCTCAGACATTTCTTTCGCATATGTTGAATCAAGTTGTTTCGCTGTACGCGTAGTAGAGCGTTGTTAATTAATTGATGGGGGTTGGAGTGTGTATCGACCGATATAAATCTATATGTATAGTGAGACATATAGATATGTATATGGTGCGAATACTACACTAAGGCGCACATTTGCAGTTGCGGCCGAGGAAAGGTTATTGTGTTAATAATTGAGTATTGGAGGCTGAAGACTTACATTGCGATTGAAGCGTTGAGGAGCTGTCGAATTCTGCGCTGAAGCCGCTGCTCGCCGTGCCAATAATGGTTGCCGCAAATCCGTCCACTGATGTGCGTCGAATCTGCTGTTTGCCAAATTAATGCGTTTGCCACAGGAACAGTATTTGTAGTACAAATAAAACACTTGGTTTAATAAAACACTTGGTTTAAAAAACGTTACAACTCGATACGATTTTAATAAAGTTATATTAATCAAATTTAAATCACTAAATGTTCGCGACCGTTTTGCTGCGACTGTTCCTCTTGGGCGATAGATTAACATTGGGGTGAATGTTTAGAAAAGAAACCGTTGAGAAAATGTGAATGTACTACAAACTACTATGGGCTAAGAAAGAAATAACTTTTATAACGCTATAGGGTAATTAACGTTGTTGTTGCTCTGCGCACATTGGCAACAAAACCAATTTGGAGATGGTGCGCTTAACTATCCCTGATTGGATACGGACATCTAAGATGCGGACTCGTCCGTCCGGCCCAGGGTAGGTATGAACGACTCGACCCATTTTCCATTCCATCTGTGGGAGCAAATCCTCCTTGATGACTACAAAGTTTATGTCCTCTTGAGTGAGATTTTGGACTTTTACAGGCAAGTTTCTTGACCGGACCTTTTTTATGAGGCGTACATAGGTCGAGAATAGGTCGTGAATTCCTCGCATATGTCAGCGGGATTGTCTCTGGACGCAACATGTCTCCATGTCGCATTCTCAACGTTTGCCCGAATGAAAGCAATCCGATTGGCAACATAAGTCTTCCAAACGTGTGGCGGCTTGTTTAGCCAAGCCAACACGATGCCTGAATCGGTCCAAAGAAGCACCTTTTTCAACAGTCGCGTCACCAAAACCGCTCCGCACAATTTAAGCCTAGGGAGGCCGATTATCTGAAGGGGAGCTACCTTACTTTTCGCAACCAGTAATCGGGAAGATACCATTCCGTCACGAGAGGTAATGCGCAAATAGAGTGCAGCGCAATAAGCCTTCTTGGAAGCATCGCAAAACCCATGAATTTGCACCTCTGAGTTAAGAGAGATTCCTACCCAGCGTGGGATTCTAATTGCTTCAATGGATGATAAGTTCTTTAGGAATGCATGCCATTTTATTAGAGACAGAGGCTTCACTGCTTCATCCCATCCACTTCCTTCAAGCCAAAGCTGCTGCATGAGAATCTTGGCTTGCACTATTATTGGTGTAAGCCAGCCTGTGGGGTCAAACAAAGACGATACGTAAGAGAGTACTCCGCGCTTTGTTATTGATGAATTGACCTCCACTAGCTTTATCGTGTAAGCGAAATGATCCGTCATTGCATTCCAACTTATTCCGAGTGTTTTAGTAGAACTGACATCTGGTAATTTTAATAAGTTGGAATCAAGCAAGTCGTTGGGGTCGATTTGCTGTAACAATTTGGCGTGGTTCGACGTAATTTTACGCAGTTTGAAACCAGCGCTGTCAAGTGCTTTGATTAAATCAGCTTGAGAACTTATCGCTGGCTGCAAGTCATGAGCTCCAGACAGGACATCATCGACATAAATCTCTTGACGTAATATTTGCGATGCCAAAGGGAAGTCATCACTGCAATCATCAGCGAGACGATGCAAAGTGCGAATCGCAAGATACGGAGAGCAATTAACGCCAAAAGTGACCGTGATCAACGTAAAATCTTGCATAGGGGTGTCTAGATTGAGATGCAGAACGATGCGGTGATATTCTCAATCGTCTTTGTGCACCATAATTTGACGGTACATTTTCTCAATGTCCCCATTAAAGACATATTGGTAAAATCGCCAATAAATTATTACGCCTAAGAGGTCAGTTTGTAATGTGGGGCCAGTTTCCAGAACATCATTTAGGGACACGCCATTTCGAGACTTCTTTGAAGCATTAAACACCACACGTACTTTAGTAGTTTTACTGTGTGGACGCAAAACAGCGTGATGTGGCAAATAAAAGGAAAAGTACTTGCCATCTTGACAGATTTCTTGAGAAGATGTAACCTTCATATGATCAAGGTCCATATATTCCTTGAGCACAGAGTGGTATTCCATATTTAAATCTGTATTTTTCCTTTGGGTGCTTTGCATTGGCCACTATCTCGTAAAGGTATATATGATGTTGGCCACGCAGCTTCTGAGCCATGCAAGTAAAGCGGTCCAAGTTGCCATAAATTATTGCTGCTCAATTTTTCTGCGGTTATACCTCTGGTCAATAAGTCTGCGGCATTCTGTTGTGAAGGAATATGACGCCATTGACATGGAAGTCTTGTATCCTGAATTTTCGCCACTCTGTTAGTAACAAACGTGTGGTATGATGAAGCAGGTGCGTTAATCCATGCAAGGACGATATTTGAATCAGTCCAGAAATGAGATCTAGCTTTCACCAAACAAAGATCCTTCCCCAGTCGATATGCTAGTTCTGAGCCTAATACATAATGTTTGTTTGGCTAACGGCGCTACCGGCACATACAAGGTTTACCGAAATGCATATGTTTTTATAAGATGCTCTTATGTAATCTGCAGCTCCATATGCATTCTCTGAAGCGTCAACAAAAATGTGCAATTCCTTTGTCAACAGAGTTTGTCCTCCAAAAATGTGCCGAGGAACCTTACAATCATTTAATGCTTGAAGATTTTCTCGAAATTTTCTCCATTCTGTCTGTTAGTTCTCAGATAAGGTTTCTGCCCAATCAGTTTTTTGCTCCCACAATTGCCATATAAAGATCTTGGCTCTTACAACAATAGCGAGCTCAGAACATACAACCCTTTTAGTGATTGTTGGAGTGGTACAAATTTTAGCTCGACCAACAAAACAATCAGCTTTGGGCATTCATTTCAGTCCGAACATCTTTAATCGGCAATCTTCATGTATGTCAAAAATGTTAACATTAGAAACAATATCTTCCTTTGGCAGACCTTCCAGTAATTGTTTAATATTAGCGCACTATTTCCATTTACCATATGTTACAGCTTTTAATCTATAGAATCTTAAATCCTCAGATGGATTATTTCTCCTTACTATCAATTGATGAAATTGATCTAGAGGGTTCATCCAGACTTACAGGAACATTTTTTCAATGTCTGCGGTAAAAATGTACTTGTGTGTCCACAAGCTTGGGAGATTGGGATCGTTTGCTCAAGTGCACATTGTGTGAAAAGTTGTTGACTGCCATTCACCTGGGAATGGCCAACAATGATTCTTGTGTCAAACGGTCCAAGCAACTCACGCGTCCGTTAGGACACGTATCTCCTGGGTAGCCTCTGAACATCAGTTCAGAGGTGAGCTAACGTGAGAAGGCGAAGAGGCCCCCTCTCCTTTAAGAAGGGGTTGGTGCGTTGGGCTTGGGACCCGCCACATTAAAAAACAACCCCCAATGAAAACTAAAAGGAAGCCTCGGAAGGACCCCATTGATGACGACCCCCGCAAACACTATAAGGATCACGATATACGGATATGCACCTGGAATGTCCGCACCCTTAATTGGAATGGTGCCAATATCCAGCTGGTTGATGTCCTCGAAAAATGCAAGGCTGACATCACCGCAATCCAAGAAACCCGATGGATAGGGCAGGGTTGCTCTAAAAAAGCATCCTGTGACATCTACTATAGCTGCCATGCGAGTAAGCCCGAATTTGGATTTAGTTTCGTGGTGAGTAGAAAACTACGTGGCCTCGTCTCTAGGTTCACGCCTGTTGACGAGCGCCTAGCCGCGATACGCATCAAGGCTAAATATTTTCATATTAGCCTGATTTGTGCGCACTCACCGATGGAAGAGAAAGACGACGATGCTAAAGATGAGTTCTATGAGCGCTTGAAACGTGTGTACTAGCGCTGTCACAAACACGATGTCAAAATCGTGCTTGGAGATTTCAACGCCAAGATTGGGAAGGAAGGAATCTTTGGCCCAACCGTCGGAAAATTTAGCCTTCCCGACACGCAACCAAATTTATCATGTTCTGATTGACGGAAGGCACGCATCGAGCGTGTTGGACGTGCGAACACATATCACCTGCTCCATGGATAGGGCTGCCAATGATGTCATTATTTATACAAAACCTGTGAAGAATTCTTGGAACGACGAGGAGTGTCGCAATGCTACTGTAGAGATAATCGCTTCCTATCAGCGAACTCTGCAGTCGGGAGCAACGCGAGCTGTTAGAGAGCGATATCGAGAGAAACGGAGAGAGGAGAAACGCCTTTCAGACGCAATAAATAGGAGCAAGAAAGGCGGGAGTTTGAGGATGTTGAGATGTTACGTAACAGAAATGAAGCTCTCAGATTCTATCAAAAGGTCAAGCGTCTTACTGAAGATTTTAACCCCGGAGTAACTTTCTGTAAGGATGCCATTGGAAATCTGGTAACGGATGAACAGGAATCACTGAGATTATGGAGGAGTCATTTCTCCAACATACTCGGAGGCGATGAAGCGCACAATACTGCCGATAGAGAAATGACACCGGAACCACCAGTTAATGATGGCACTATTGTAGAGCCACCGGACTATTACGAGGTCGATTCAGTTATTAAAAAGCTGAAAAATAACAAAGCGGCAGGCTCAGATGGGCTGCCAGTTGAGTTATTTAAGACCGGCGGCGAAGAGTGGGTTAGGAGTATGCAGCAACTTTTATGCAAGATATGGTCCGATGAACGCATACCCAATGACTGGAATCTCAGTGTTCTCTGTCCTATCTTTAAAAAAGGAGACCCCGCTGTTTGCGCCAACTACAGCGGAATAAGTCTCCTTTCCATTGGATATAAGACTCTGTCGGGCGTATTGTGTAATAGGCTGAAGCCATATACCGACACAATGATAGGACGATGTCAGTGTGGCTTCAGACCAAAAAGGTCGACCAGTGACCAAATATTCACATTACGCCAAATCTTGGAAAAGAACCGTGAGTTCAACAAAGACACTCACCACCTATTTGTCGATTATAAAGCCGCTTTCGACACGCCGATACGATCGAAGTTCTTCGACGCCCTGTCTGCACTAGGTATCCCGGCAAAAATTGTCCGTCTTTGCATGGCGACGCTATGTAGCACGCAAAGTGTTGTCAGGATGGGGAAAAACCTCTCCGACACCTTTGATACCAAGAGAGGTTGCAGGTAGGTTTCTGTCGTGCGATTTTTTCAATCTCCTGATGGAATATATCTTACGCCAATGCCCGTACATACAGAGTATGTCGGGCTCGATCTTCCAAAAGGAAGTGATGCTGCTCGCTTACGCCGATGACATCGATATCATCGGTACGCAGGAACGGCGAGTCAGCAAGGCGTTCTCGGAGATTGAAAAACAGTCTCGGCTCATGGGTCTAGCGGTGAACGAGGACAAGACGAAGTACTTGGTGTCTTCTCGCACTCCGTCAATGCGTCTTGGACGGTCAGTGATGATAGAGAATTTCAACTTCAGTGTTGTAGAAAACTTCGTTTATCTTGGAACATAGATAACCAGTAACAACAACGTCAGCCTGAAGATCAGGCGAAGAATCACGCTAGCAAACATATGATTTTTTGGGCTGAGCAAGCAAATGAGAAGTAAAGCCCTCTCTCAGAAGACAAAAATCCAGATCTATAAGACGCTGATACTCCCGGTCCTACTGTATGGCGCAGAGTCATGGATCGTGATTGAGTCGGACGAGACAGCGTTGGAAGTCTTCGAGAGGAAGATTCTTCGCATGATCTTTGGTCCTATTAGAGTTGGCGACGAGTTTAGGTCCCGTATGAACCGCGAGCTGTACGAGCTATTCGATAAGGTTGACATAGTCCAGTGCATAAGATTCTAGCGGCTGCACTGGGCTGGGCACCTCATTCGAATGGATTAAAGAGCTCCTGCACGCATGGTTTACATGGGAGGCCCAAACTTAATTGGTGGACGCCAACATAGAGGACGACCGGGCACTCGATGGAATGACCAGGTAAGGAGAGATCTCTCTGTACTTGGCATTCAAAACGACTGGCGCCAGCGCGCACAAGATTATGGAGGCTAGCGCCTCTTCCTAGACGCGGCCATGACCGGTCGACGATTGAAGCCCACAAAAGTAAGTAAGTAAGTGTCCGAAAGCGTAACAGTATAGATAATAGTTCGCTTTGAACTGTGGAACCTTCATAGAGGATATTATTTAATGATCTGTTTGTTGATGTTTTTGCAGAAACATCAAATACTACCAGAAGCTTGTTGTCTCACTATCTGGTTTTAACACACAATGATGAGGAATGAAATAATGTGAAGTTTGAATAGTTTTGGGATGACATAATTTTATATGTCCCAACTTTTTGTATACGTTCATAAATTTTAAGTAATCAGCCTACATTTCGGGGTTACGCATTAATTTCTTCTCCAGAGTAAGAAATCTCCTTGTAGGCTGCTCTCTTGTTTCTCCCAATGTTGTGACATCATCAGCGAATGGCAGTCTTACAATGAATCTTCCAGGATCGGTCAAGTTTATATTCGTGGGAAGACTACAAACGTGTTTAATCACTTGCGATGGTTGATCAGCAATGATGTAAGGTAGTACAAACGCCTCTACCCTTGTTGTGCAATAATTGTAGTTTAATTTAACAATAATATTTAAACAACATTTAGTAGTATTATGGTCTCCGCCAACACCTTCAATACGTAATGTTGAATCTAAGAGTTTTAGTGAAAGCTTCTTAACTAGTCTCTCAGAAATTAAATTAATTTGAGATCCTGAATCAAGAAGAGCACGCGCATTGCAGGATTTTCCATTATTTCCTTGCACTGATACACGGGCTGTGGCAACAGAACATAGTTCTTATGGTTTCCATTTGTAGAGGCCACTATCTTCGAATCCAAATGGAACAATGTATTATGCTCTTTGTCACATTTGATGCAAGTGCGCCAATTTCATGGTTTTGCTGAATGGTTCGGTTTTAAACAGTTTTCACATGGTTTATGTGTTTGAACCCAATTCAGTCTTTCTGCTGCTGATTTCAATCGTAATTTTTCGCACTGAAAAATGTGATGATTTTGTTGATCACAGTGAAGACATTTAGATGTTTTTTCTGTTGTAGTTCCAGCACAAATTTTCTCCTTCCCTATTTGCTTTCTGTTGATAGATTCTAGAGCAAGAAAAAGTTGTTCCAAAAATGCAATAAACTTACTAATTGTAAGTATTTTGTGTTCTGTATCGATTGTTCGTACAGTGTCAGATTATGCCGATCCAACTTTTGGGTTAACAAAAAGATTTATATTGGGTACCATGTTTTTTGCTCAATATCCATATTTTTTAATGCAGGCTCACTTTCTTGAATTTTGTCATGAAAATTCTTTATGGATACGGCTTCGATTACCACAGTACCTTGATCCAACAGATCATGGAAAATTGTTGTACTTAAGACTCTTTATTACTAAATCGGTCTTGCAACATAGTCCAAGCAGATTCATAATTGACATCAGTCAACGATAAATGGCGTGTCAATCTTTCTGCTTCTCCTGAAAGATTAGTCTTTAAATACCACATATTATGAATGGTGAGTAGAGATTATTCATGGATCATAGTTTTATATATATCATAAAATTGTTGCCATTCTTGGTCCATTAAAATCTCTGTGGATTTTAAAATGTAATTTGGATATTTGACTCCAATATTCCTTTACGGAGTTTTTAAGGAATCTACAATTTTCTGGTGAAGCTTGTATGATTGTTCGTGACAAATGTGGTCAAAGCAACAAAAGTGATTACGCTAGAAATATTAAAGTTCTCTGTCATGGTTGTGATGGATGCTCGTAATTCTGATTGCCTTGTTGATCAGAGTTTAAAATAGTTTCGAGTATTTCTGCTTCCGGGAAGTGTATTCCTGATTCCTTGTTGACCAGCTGTTTTACTCCGGTGCAGTAAAGATGCCTCATTGAATTGTTCCTTGGTAGGGCCCTGAACAAGGATCACGTCGGGGTCACCAAAAATGTCGTTTCTGTCAAATGAAAATTACCATAATAATAATGTAAGTCGCTAGTACAAAACTAGTGACTATTAAATGTCGCACCCGGCACTTGTAACAAGGTGGACGTCGGAGAAAAAGAAAATGAGTACAACAAAAGAAAAGACTTGTATGCTTTGATTCTCAATGAAGTACTGAATTTATTTCAATTTTAGTCTAGCTTATATACAATTTTCTTAGTTGATAAATATACAAATTAACAGATAAAACGTTTTAAATTACAAAGAATATTCCCACGGATAATAAAGTGGAAAACTCCATTGAACACTTCAAATATTTGTTCTTAATTGTGCACATTCGGTGTAGACTGATAGTCCTTTTTTAGGCTCTAGAGGTAGAAATCATAGTCGGAGACCCCCAAAGTTACCCCCATTATGGTCAGGAGTGAGGAGTAGATATAGACATGTCGGTCGGTCCGCCTGGCCGTATGAAGGAAAGGATCTCGAAAACGGTAATAGATAGAGACTTCGTGTTTTTTGCATTCGACTAGGACTGCTCCGCAATTTTACTAGTTTATTTTAAATTTTGAATCTCCCACCTTCCCCATAGAATCACATCCAAGGCTTAAAATTTCTACGCCAAAAAAAAAAATTTTGTATGCCAGTATAGCCAAAATCGGATAATAAATGACGATTTTATAAGCAATTGAATTTAAACCCCCCTTTTCTTTTCATACATAAAAAAATGTTTTATAAGGCACTAATTCATGCAGTGAGCTTTGTCATAAGCTCGGGAAACATTTAATGTGTTTGTTAGGCGACGTGTACTGGTACAGGGCCTCTTACGCCCGACTTTAATTTTCTTACTTGTTAATCTGTAGTTTGTCAGAAGATAAATATAGTTTTATGCGCGCTAGCAGGCAAGAAACTACTTATCAGTATAGTGTCGACAGATATATGTAAAATGTTTTTGTAAATTAAAACTAACTTCGAAACTATTTTTCAGTAGAGTTGAAAGATATATGCGACCAGTGTGGCTGAGTGTCGCTGTTGAAAACTTAACAGTTATTGTTTTTGTTTCTATTGATACGGTTTTCGCTCTAATGTTTGTTGTTTGTGTATGCTATTGACATTTTCTTATAACTAATGTTGTGCTTATTATTTAAATTCAATGACGTTCATGGCATATGGCACCACTTGTTATTGTAATACCCACAGCTATATGAGCCATATACCAGCTGGTAAATCGCAAGCCAGCTCGTATGCTTCCACTCACTTGCAACACTATTTTGCGTGCATACACAATACTTGCTTGTATGCCGTGTTAAATACGAGGCTGGCTCGATAAGTCAGTGACTTTTGAACTTTCCACTTAGTAATTGACCATTATCAATAGCGGTTACTTACTTAAATGGCCGCATCTAGGAAGGCCAGCCAGCCCGGTCGTCCTCTATTTCGGCGTCCTCCAATCAACTTTGGGCCCCCAATGTAAACCATGCGTGCTGGAGCTCTTTCATCCATTCGACTGAGGTGCCCAGCCCAGTGCAGCCGCTAGAATTTTATGCGCTGGACTATGTCAACCTCATCGAATAGCTCGTACAGCTCGAGGCTCATACGGGATCTAAACTCACCGCCGACTCCAGTAGGACCGGAAATCCTGCGAAAAATCTTCCTCTCGAAAACTTTCAACACTGTTTCATCTGACTTAACCACGGTCCATCCCTCTGGGATCAACGGCGCTGCAACTTTCTAGATTCAGTCCACCTTTCATGTCCTTGCTGTATAAATGTCACCACAATTTATACGGACGAATATCTCAACACGTTTATGTTATTTCTTATTTCTTTTAAAATTAACACGACAAATTCAAAAAATGTAACTGACTAAACAAACTACCTGTAAAGGTCGCAGTGCGTACTACCCACTAATAATAATAATAATAAAAAAACTACCTTCGTACACAAACAAATTGCCATAGCAGTAAAAAGAAAGAGATAAGAAAACCATTTCATGCATAATATTTTTTGTTGTTAGTGGAGTGGTCGTGATATAAATCGTCTTAATAATAGGAATATATTTAGCTTATAGGGTCCGCGATGCTTCTTAATTCGTTAGAAACTTTCAGGCAAACTCAATATACAATTTCACACTACGTGTAAATAGTATAAAAAGCAATATCAAAGTAAGTTAATCGCAAGCAATTGTTGTTGTGCACCACCTCTGAAACGCACATAAACATTGACTTATTGCAGCAATTCTTCAAAAATTATAGTTTCTTTTCACTACCATATAGTGCTGCAACAGCAAAATCGTATCTGATTAAAACAGCTTAATAATGTGCCGAAATATATCGAGTGCTCACATAAAGGAATAGCATGAACTTAAACTAATTTATTTATCGTTGTTCGACCTTATATAAGCGCTATGCCATAAAAACTGATAGTTCACTATAAAAATAACATAATTTTTATTATTGCTGTTGCACTCATTGCGCTCTTTCACATTTATTTCTTATGTCGCAGTTATTACTGAGATGCTAGACTAGACCATGGTGAAATAATAAAATTTCTAGCGAACGGACGCATGCTATCAGTGAAAAAAAGACAAAAATAATTTAAACAATGGCGGGCAAAAAAAAAAGGAGAAAATAACTCGGTTTCTTGAGGTGTTACTCCCGATGCAGCAATAAAATAGAAAAAACAAACAGTACGACATCTTGCTTAAAAAATACAAAGAGATGAAATATTTTTTTCAGTTGATTTTGTTTCTAACTAACATATATGGGGCCGTTTGAATAAGGCCTTAAGTTTAGTATTTACAACATTGGTCAGTAGGTTGCTGAGATGCCTCAGACATATGCACTAAGTCACAGATACTCATTAACTTATAACAACCTTATATATGCAACGGGTGCTCAATCGGATTTTAATGGGACAAAAATACTTTAATATAGTAAGCACACCACTTAATTAATTTAATTGTTAAAAAGACTTGCCTTTATATAGTTGTTTAAGCAATAAATAATTGCTTCACACGTCTCAAAAATAATATTTGGAGCAGTGCTGGATGATATCGCACTTATCGCTGTTTTCAAAGAAAATGAAGCGTTGTGGAACGGTGAGTGCTTACTGGAATCGCATCTCGTATAAGAGTATCTCTTTTTTATTAATGGACTAATAATGCTTAAAAGTTCCTCGTGTGTAGCCCAATCCATTCCTAAAAAAATTCCTGAATCATTTGCCGAAGACAACTTTAGTTCATTGAGCAAATTTTGATGAGTAAACACATTTCGTTCTACATGCCAATCATTTATCCACAGTTTTAGTTAGGTAGCGCCAAAATAAAAGTATATGTAATGTCCGTTTTCAATAGAATACATGTTCTTGGTTTGTACGTTCTGACATCCCAAGTTATCATCGTGCTCGCCGTCATGCTGCTGTAGCAACGGGCCTATTTCCCCTTTACACTTCCGCACCCCTCCTCGACCGACATGGGCTTTCATCATATAACGATGCTATATTAAAATTGTCCATCGCGTCCAGCTCGTATGGGAGAAGGACGATTTCCGATTCCTTCTCGCACTGCCTGTATATCGATAGGCGATAAAGTGTCCTCATTCTTCTTCTTTTTATGAATATGAACTGTTTTCTTTTTTCCCAAATCTATTTTTTCGGTTTTGAATACCTTTCATGGATTGCTCATCGATTCCGATCGTGAACAGGTTATATAGCCCGTTTGGTTGCTCTCCAGCAAACTGGGGATTTCGTCACTACAGCACGATGTCATTTGGACCTTGTGCAAGACATTCTGTTTTGGGAACAATTTTTACAGCATCTTGGCCGACTCTGTGTTCAAATGACCTCACTATATACAGCTTCATGTAGCTACTTCTGGTCTATAGCCCTTTTGTAGGTACTGAAGGTATTACTTAAACCCTTTTCGAGTGGGTCCCCAGGACCTCCAGGCTCTCCATGTCCAGGCCGGAATTGCGTAGCACGACCTCGTTCTTTTTGCTGTAACGCAGTTTAGACCTCGGAAGATGCAAGGCTGACATCACTTTGCTATAAAAAAAGCTTTCGATTTCGTCATGACGAGCTTCATGGCTAAATATTTTAATATAAGCCTGATTTTTGCGCACGCCCCGAAGGAAGAGAAAGACAAAAATCGTGCTTGGCAATTTCAACGCCAAAATTGGGAAGAAAGGAATCTTTGGCCCAACCGTCGGAAAATTTAGCTTTAACGACACTACCACCAACAATAGAGAAAAGCTAATCGCTAATCACCAAACTGACCATGTTTTGATTGAGAGATGGCACGCATCGAACACGGTCAACGTGCGAACGTTACGTGCTTCTAACATTGACTAGGACCACAATATTGTCGCAGCCAAAGTACGCTCTAGGCTCAGCGTAGTGCACACTGCTCAACCCAACATGCAACGAAAACTAGACGTCGCAATCAGAACAGACTGCCGAAGCCATTTCAAACATACTCTCCCGATTACTTCAGGAAACCTCTCCGATATCTCAATATATAGGTGAGCACTGGAATCATATTACCCGTTCAATGGATAGGGGTGTCATGGAGATCATTGGTTATACTAAACCCGTGACTGCATGCAGAGAAGAACTCGTCCTATCAGCGAACTCTCCAGTCGAGAGCAACGCGAGCTGTTAGAAAGCGATATCGAGACAAATGGAGAGAGGAGAAACGCCTTTTGAGACGCAAGAAAAAGCACCAAAAACCGGCGGGCGTTTCGAGGATGTGGAGAGGTTATATGACAGAAATTAAGCTCAAAAATTTTATCAAAAAGTCGCGCGTCTGACCGAAGTTTTTGAACCCGGAGTAACTTTCTTAAAGGACGAAAATGGAAATTTGATTACAGATGCTCAGGAATCATTGAGAGTATTGAGGAGTTATTTTTCTAACCTACTTGGAGGCGATGAAACGCACACTTCCGTCGATAGGGAAATGATATCGGAGCCCCCAGTTAATGATGGCACTATTGTAGAGCCACCGGGCTATTATGAGATAGATTCAGTTATTAAAAAGCTAGGACTGTCAGCTGAGTTATTCAAGACCGGCGGGGAAAAGTTAGTTAGGAGTATGCACCAACTTTTATGCAAGATCATCGAACATTCATCGGACCATGAATGCATTCCCAATGACTGGAATCTCAGTGTTCTTTAAGAAAGGAGACCCCGCTGTTTGCGCTTACTACCGCGGAGTAAGTCTCCCTTAAATCGGATATAAGATTTGGTCGCGCCTATTATGTAGTAGGCTGAAGTTATATATGGATTCACTGATAGGACAATATCAGTGTGGCTTCAGACCAAAAAGGTCGACCAGTGACCAAATATTCACATTACGCCAAATCTTGGAAAAGACCCGTGAGTTCAACAAAGACACTCACCACCTATTAGTCGAATACTAAGCCGCTTTCGACACGCCGATACAATCGAAGTTTTTCGACGCCCCGTCTGCACTAGGTATCCCGGCAAAGATCGTTCGTCTTTGCATTGATTACGCTATCACTTATGCAAAGCGTTATCAGGGTGGGGAAAAACCTCTCCGACCCCTTTAATACCAAGAAATGTTTCAGGCAGGGTGATGAGCTGTCGTGCTATTTTTTCAATCTTCTAATGGAATTCATCCTACGCCAGTTCCCGTACACATAGAACATGTCGGGCTAGATCTTCGAAAAGGAACTGGTCGTGTACGTGGACGATATTGATTTCATTGGTACGCAGGAACTGCGAGTCAGCAAGGCGTTCTCAGAGATTGAAAAACAGTCTCGGCTTATAGGTCTAGCGTTGAATGAGGACAAGACGAAGTACTTGGTGTCTTCTCGCACTCCGTCATCGTGTCTTCGAAGTTAAGTGAAGAGAGAGAATTTCAACTTCACTGATGCAGAAAATTTCGTCTATCTTGAATACGAAATAAGCAGCATCAACAACGTCAGCCTGAAGATCAGACGATAAATCAAACTTGCAACTCACTAAACATCTAATCAGTGCGGTTATATTTTGCGTAAGCTGTAATCATTTTCGTTTGCTGTAATGTTACTTTTTATTCAAACAAAGTAAATACTTATTTTTCCGTATTTTAAAAGTAATTCTGTGTAAATGTTTGTTAATAATATAAATTTTGCTTTTTATTGAATTTGTTATAATTTATAATTATTTTTAATAAGCTCGAGCCTTTTTTGTTTGTAACTCTCTCGCTTTTTTTATTTATTTTTACCTTAATATTTGTTTTTGGTTTCTGGTAAGCATTTATTTGTTGCTGCTTTCTTTTTCTAATTTTTGTTTTTGTCTTTAACAACACACAAATTGTTGTTATTATTTAACGCGACAATATTGTTATTGTTGCATTCTGTTCACAAAACTTTTACTGTCGACAAATTCACAGTTTCAATGCTTTGCGCATTACAGTGCTAACTAAAATTAGGTTCCTTTTTAATTTTTTTTTTTTTTAAATTTATTATAAACGATATTTGATTTTAATGATTAATTGCTACGATACGCGTTGCCATTACAAAAACAAGATCTGCAATGAGGAACTCTTGTTGTGTTGGCTGTGCAATAACGTTTCGCACTGCAAATGTGCTGGGCTGACAGGCCGCGTTCTTGATGGTATCAAGGAACGCAAGGGTTTGCGCTGAACCTGTAATCAACGGAAACGGAGATTTTTACATTCATGAAGCATACTAGAGATAGTTTTTCAAATCTCAAGCGCGATTTCAAGGCTATGTCCGACAAGTTCATGAAATTAGAAAAATGTTTTAGTGACATGAAATGTTTTCATTCCTCGCCTAAGCGTAAGTAGAGGAATTCACCAAAGGCAAAGCCGGCCTTAACCTTAACTATCTCCCCACCTGTTGAGCCGGAAACTCCGACTGCTCCGATAGTGACACCGATTTTTGCTACTCCAATAGCAAATTTCGAGGAAAACTCTGAGGGGTCTACAGCTGAAATGATGTCAGTTGTAGAACTCTCTAAGGAAAGTCAATTTGTAACCGGTGACATTCCAAGTATTGTAGTCAATCCAACGACTACGCAGGCTTCTTCTCCATCTGTAGAGCAACCTGTTGTTGCCATAAATGTTAATGAGCCAGCAGTACGTGCTGACCCTTCTATTGTTCAGCCTACTCCGATTGCACCGAATCCCACGGGCCAAACTGTGGTTGCTCCGCGTAAGTCAATTTTCATCTCCGGGCTTACAGCAAGCACCACTGAAGCTGACATTAAAAATTACCTCAATTCGCAGCTTGCTTTTACCCCAAACGTTTCGGTTTCAAAGTTTAATTTCAATTACACTCACTCGATTTCGTCCTTTAAGGTGATTGTTCCGGTGTCGCTTTTTGATACTCTCCTGTCCGCTAGTTTTTGGCCAAAAGGTATTGTTGTGCATGAATACCTTTATAAAAATAAACGTGCTTCTGAGCAAAACGCTGTTGAATTGCCCAGTACTTCCGCAAAAATATCAAAAAACAAAGTGCACTTTCTTTCCTTATTCACTATCAAAATGTGAGAGGGCTAAGAACTAAACTTAAAGATCTGTACCTTGAAAGTTTATCTGAGAGTGCTGACGTCATTGTTTTTACTGAAACATGGCTTCAACCTCAAATCTTAAATTTAGAAATATTCTCTGACAACTTTGTTACGTTTCGAAAAGATCGTCCTGATCGAAATGGTGGAGGTGTGTTTCTGTTAAATCATCTCTGAGGGCCGACGAAATTTGCATCTGCACTATAGCTATTGAGTTTTTATGTGTTAAAATTTCATTTTGCGATTTTAACATATACATTACGTGCTCATATATCCCTCCTTCTTCAGATATGAGTATTTACTTGCTTCAAGCTACAGCGATTTCGTATATAGCTACACGTTTACATCAGAAAGATCATATTATAGTTATGGGAGATTTTAATTTACCCAATATACAATGGTATGACGGATGATTCTTCCATTTTAATACCAAAGGCCAACAATGGTTTTCTAGATAGCCTTCTTGATTTGTCTTTGCAGCAGTGTAACAACATTTGCAACATTTCGGGTCGGTTTCTGGATCTGGTATTTGTTGACAATGGTTTTAATATATCCGTTGAGAGAATACCTCCGGTAATATCACCTGAAGATAATTACCATCCTACTTTGCAGCTTTCTTTCCAGCTCGATAAAGTTCCTCGTGTGGGGAATGTTAAATCTCTTCAACGTGTCAGATGTTTTAAGAAAACTGACTACGCCAAGTTAAATCAGCTGTTATTCAGTACTGATTAGACAAGTCTCGAGGCTTGCACTGACGTTGAGGCGGCAATGAATATTTTCTATTCAACCGTTTTTAATTACTTTGACAGATGTATTCCTTATACAACTGTACCAAATTCAGCCAATAAGCTACCTTGGTTCTCTCGTAGCCTCAGTCGTTTAAAAAATATTAAATCTGGCCTTTTCAAAAAATACAAAGAAACCGGTTCCACTGTCGATTACAATAAATTTTCTATTGCTCGCTCTAACTTTAACTTATTAAATAAACGGTGTTATGCTGCTTATTTATTAAGAGTGTAACAATGTGCGCAATAATCCTAAAAGCTTTTTAAAATTTGTCAATATTAAGCGTAAAAATACAGCTTATCCCGCTAACTTTCGTCGTGATAGTAATGAAGCATCCTCTGATTCTCAGATATCGGATTTGTTTGCTTCTTTCTTTCAATCTACATACACAAATTTCTCTTCTGACCATCCAACATCTTTTCCCTATGTTATCCCATCCTACGACTATTTATCATCTTCTGTAATTTCCATATCTAATGTGCTAGTTTCTCTTAAATCTATTAAATTTTCATGCCTGCCTGGTCCAGATAATATTTCTAGTTGTATACTATGTGCTAGCTGCATTTGTTTTCCATTGTCTCTTCTTTTTTCACTTTCTATAAAACAAAGCAAATTCCCAACTCTTTGGAAACAATCTTTCATTATACCTTTACACAAGAAGGGCAATAAATCTGATGTCTCGAATTATAGAGGTATTGCTAAATTAAGTGCTATTCCAAAATTATTTGAGCAAATTATCACTGATCAATTGCAACGATCGGTTTTGTCATTGGTTAGTCCATTACAACATGGATTTGTTAAAGGCAGATCCATTTGTACCAATCTTTTAGAATTCGCTTCTATCGTAAATAAAGGTTTTGTGTCTGGCCGACAGACCGATGTTATTTACACGGATTTTAGCAAAGCTTTTGACAATGTTTATCATAGTCACCTTATACATAAACTAAAAGCTTTAGGGTTTCCACATTCTTTTGTTAATTGGATACAATCCTACCTTTTAGGTAGATCTCAAAAAGTATTATTTAACAATTGTTTGTCTATATCTATTAATGTGTCTTCTGGTGTTCCTCAAGGAAGTCATCTTGGCCAATTGCTCTTTGTTTTGTTTATTAATGATCTCCCTTTAGCAATAAATCATGCTCATGTATTGATGTATGCGGATGATGTCAAACTATGTTTGTCATATTCTGATGCTTCCCAACATAGTCTGTTAGAAGCAGATTGAATTCGTTATACACTTGGTGCTTAACAAACTTTCTTAATTTGAATAGTTCTAAATGTAAATGCGTAACATTCCTTCGCAAAAAACCTTATATCATGACCTATTTCCTGGGATTACATAACCTTAGTAGGGAAATTGGTATTAATGATCTAGATGTCTTTATGGACCCTAAATTAAGCTATAATAATAATTATCATATTGTGTGTATGGTTAATAAAGCTAAAGCTGTTCTTGGCTTTATTAAGCGGAGGTCTAAGGATTTTAATGACCCTTATGCTACTAAACTTCTATACACATCACTTGTTCGTCCGATCTTGGAATTTGCATCATGTGTTTGGAACCCACACTATGTAATTCACCAAGATCGTATCGAGTCTGTTCAAAAACAGTTTCTATTATTCGCTCTCAGAAACCTCAATTGGGTTTACTATGCTTGCCCCGATTCAGTTCGGTCTCTCTGCTACAATTCTTCTTTAAACTATATAAAGAAATCTGTTCTCAATTCTGAACGTCAATGAATTGTAATTTCATTTTTCCATTTTCATCTTATTATTTGTAATTGCGACTGCTTTGACCATTCCCGGGTGTGAGTTGAGGCACAGTCGGTCAACTGGGCGACCAAACAAAAATCCTCCAGCGGGTCTGAGTAGTCGTAAATTTCCTCCTACTTCAGCGTTAAGTTAGTAAGTTTGCGTTGAACAAGTAAATTAGAACTAAAGCCCTCTCTCGGAAGATGAAAATCAACATCCATAAGACGCTGATTTTCGGTCCTATTAGAGTCGGCGACGAGTTTAGGTCCCGTATGAACCGCGAGCTGTACGAGCTATTCGATGAGGTTGACATAGTCCAGCGCATAAAATTCTAGCTGGTGCACTGAGCTGGGCACCTCAGTCGAATGGATGAAAGAGCTCCAGCACGCATGGTTTACATGGGGGCCCAAACTTTATTGGTGGACGCCGAAATGGAGGACGACCGGGCACTCAAT
The DNA here is from genome assembly GCA_035044805.1 of Leucophenga maculata. Taxonomy (NCBI): domain Eukaryota; kingdom Metazoa; phylum Arthropoda; class Insecta; order Diptera; family Drosophilidae; genus Leucophenga; species Leucophenga maculata. The sequence goes on along the minus strand of JAWNNP010002196.1, from coordinate 11,132 downwards.
GGAATGACCAGGTATGGAGAGATCTCTCCGTACTTGGCATTCAAAACGACTGGCGCCACCACGTACAAGACTATGGAGACTTCGATATAATTTTATCGAGTAATTTGGCGATACAAGAATTAAGGGAGATAGGGCGGTAGGAGTTGATCATGGTCTTGTTCATATTGATGTTTGATAAGTTGAAATTATTTTCATTGATTAGAGGAAAATTATGGGATTTTTTTGCCGATTCGTCAGCTAGTTCGTTTCCTTTTATTCCGCAGTGTCCAGGCATCCAAAGCAGTAACAGTCTCTCAGTTTTTTATTTGTTTATAATATTTCTTATTGAGTTAGTGTAGTAGTTTTGGTAGTTTATGTTGTTTATAGCATATGCACCGACTCAATGTCATCACTGCATTGAGTCTGTACATATGCTATATTTGCCTGTTTGTTTGTTGGCGTGAGTTCATGCTGCCAGCCGATAACTCGGCTTTAAATATGGATGTGTATTCAGGTAAAAGTTGGTGTTTTATTATTTCGTTTTCAGTAATTTTGCTGTATGATACTCCTTTGGGTGATTTGGATCCGTCTGTAAACAAAAATCTACGGCCTTTCATCGAGTTCTTCAGTTCTTGGAATTTTTGTTGATATACTATTGGTGATGTGTTGGCTTTAACATTGGAGTGTAATGAGCTATCAATGGAAGTGCTTAGCCAGTGTGGTGTTTTTTCTGTTGGTTAGGAAGTTATGTCATTGTGAGAAAAGTTGTTGACTGCCATTGACTTGGGAATGGCCAATAATCATTCTTGTTACAAACGGTCCACGCAATTTACACGCCCGTTAGGACACGTATCTCCTGAGTAGCTTCTGAACACCAGTTCAGAGGTGAGCTAACGTGAAAAGGCAAATGGGGCCCCTATCCTTTAATAAGGGGTTGGTGCGCTGGGCTTGGAACCCGCCACTTTAAAAAATAAATCTCCAATTAACACGACTAAGAAGCCTCGGAAGGAACCCTATGATGACGACCCCCGCAAACAATATAACGCTCGTGATTTGAGGATATGCACCTGGAATGTCCGCACCCTTAATTGGGATGGTGCAAATATCCAGCTGGTTGATGTCCTCGAAAGATGCAAGGTTGACATCACCGCAATCCACGAAATCCGATGGATAAGCATCCTGTGACATTTACTACAGGTGCTATGCGAGTAAGCACGAATTTGGATGTGGTTTCGTGGTGATTAAGAAACAATGTGGCCTCGTCTCTACGTTCACGCCCGTTGACGAGCGACTAGCCGCAATACGCATCAAGGCACACGTCGAGCTTGTTGGACGTGCGATCGTTTCGTGGTCCCAACATTGACTCCGACCACTATTTTGTCGCAGCCAAGGTACGCACTAGGTTCAGCGCTGCACAACGTCTTCTCGTCTATATGTGAGCATATTTGAGCAGTGGAAACATATCATCCGCTCCATGGATAGGGTTGCCAAGGATGTCATTGAATATACAAAACCTGAGAATATTTCTTGTAACGACAAAGAGTGACGCAATGCTACTGCAGAGAAGAACGCTTCCTATCAGCGAGCTCTGCAGTCGGAAGCAACGCGAGCTGTTAGAGAGCAATATCGATAGAAACGGAGAGAGGAGAAACGCCTTTTCAGACGCAAAAAAAAAGGAGCAAGAAAGGCGGGAGTTTGAGGATGTTGAGATGGTTCGAAATATAAATGAAGCTCGAAAATTCTATCAAAAGGTCAAACGTCTGACTGAAGGTTTTAAGCCCGGAGTTACTTTCTGTAAGGATGACAGTGGAAATCTGGTAACGGATGAACAGGAATCACTGAGATTATGGAGGAGTCATTTCTCCAACCTACTTGAAGGCGATGAAGCGCACAATTCCGCCGACAGAGAAATGATATCGGAACCACCAGTTAATGATGGCACTATTGTAGAGCCACCGGACTAATACGAGGTCAATTCAGCTATTAAAAAGCTGAAAATAACAAAGCGGCAGGCTCAGATGGTCTGCCAGCTGAGTTATTTAAGACCGGCGGCGAAGAGTTGGTTAGGAGTATGCACCAACTTTTATGCAAGATGTTCTCTGTCCAATCTTTAAGAAAGGAGATTCCGCTGTTTGCGCTTACTACCGCGGAATAAGTCTTCTTTCCATTGGATATAAGATTCTGTCGCGCGTATTGTGTAATATCCTTTAGCCATATACCGATTCACTGATATGACTATATCAGTGTGGCTTCAACAAAGACACTCACCACCTATTTGTCGATTACAAAGCCGCTTTCGACACGCCGATACGATCGAAGTTTTTCAACGCCCTCTCTGCACTAGGTATACCGGCATAGATTGTCCGTCTTTGCATGGCGACGCTATCTAACACACAAAGCGTTGTCAGGGTGGGGAAAAACCTCTCCGACCCCTTTGATACCAAGAGAAGTTTTAGGCGGGGCGATGTTCTGTCGTGCGATTTTTCAATCTCCTGATGGAATACATCCTACGCCAATGCCCGTACATTCAGAGTATGTCGGGCTCGATCTTCCAAAAGGAAGTGATGCTGCTCGCTTACACCGATGTCATCGACATCGGTACGCAGGAACGGCGAGTCAGCAAGGCGTTCACAGAAATTAAAAAAACAGTCTCGACTCATGCGTCTAGCGGTGAACGAGGACAAGACGACTTCAGTGTTGTAGAAAACTTCGTCTATCTTGGAACAGAAATAACCAGCAACAACCACGTCAGCCTGGAGATCAGGCGGAGAATCACGCTTGCAAACAGATGCTTTTTTGGGCTGAGCAAGCAAATGAGAAGTAAAGCCTTATCTCGAAAGACGAAAATAAAGGTCTATAAGACGCTGATACTCCCGGTACTATTGTATGTCGCAGAGGCATGAGCCGTGATTGAGTCAGATGAGACAGCGTTGAAAGTCTTCGAGAGGAAGATTCTTCGCAGGATTTTTAGTCCTATTAGAGTCGGCGACGAGTTTAGGTCCCGTATGATCCGCGAGCTGTACGAGCTATTCAATGAGGTTGACATAGTCCAGCGCCTAAAATTCCAGCGGTTGCACTGGGCTGGGCACCTCATTCGAATGGACGAAGGAGCTCCAGCACGCATGGTTTACATGGGCGGCCCAAACTTGATTGGTGGACGACGAAATGGAGGACGACCGGGCACTCAATGGAATGACCAGGTATGGAGAGATCTCTCCGTACTTGGCATTCAAAACGACTGGCGCCAGCACGTATAAGACTATGGAGACTGGCGCGCCTTCCTAGACGCGGCCATGACCGGTAAACGGTTGAGGGCCATATAAGGAAGGAAGTTATGTATGTAGTTTGCTGTTCGCGGTCATATTTTTCATTAAATTAGTTCGTCTAGTATGCTGTGCAAGGCTGCTCTGTATAATGCTTTCGGGAAGTCAAATGAGATAATAGATGCGTGGCTTTTTGTCGAAAGGGGGGATGTGGGCTGATAGTCTAGTATGGCTAGAGAGTCAGACACTGCTTTCCCTTTCCTGAATCCCATTTGACAACTATCTAGTAGCTTGTCATAAATTTATCGAGTAATTTGGCGATACAAGAATTAAGGGAGATAGGGCGGTAGGAGTTGATCATGGTCTTGTTCATATTTGGTTTCGGTATGGGTAAGATACTGCTAACTTTAAATTGTTGTGGGTTTTGTATGTTAATGATGTTATTAAAGTGGTTGAGGAGTTTTTGAAGAAGGTTGGAGGAAAGGTTTTTTAGCATCAGGTAGCTTATACGGTCTCGTCCTGGAGTTTTTCCTATCAGCTGTTTGAGGGAGGATAGCAGCTCGACCATGTCTTTTTCTATATTGGTGGATGCTGTTGTAGAGGGGATGAGAGAGGTGAGTGTTCTTGTGTTGACTTTTTGTTGCTTAAAAATTGTAGGAAAGTTGCTGTCTGACGCTGCGTGTGTTTAGGTGTATTTCACTTGTGAAGTTTTGCATAGATGTTTGTTTTTTAATTTTAATTTCTTTTTTAAGCTTAGCATTTATTGTAGTTTAGTACGTTTGTTGCGTTTATTTCTTTGTTTAGTAAAAGCCATGCTGTGTGTTTTTGGTTTTTGAGTTGTTGCAGTGTTGGGTCCCACCAAATAACGTTTTTTATTCGTTTGTGTTGCTCGTATTGCGGTATGGATTCGTTGGCTGCTTGTATTATAATTTTTGTGATGTTAGCTGTTTGCTGGTTAATGTTTTCGTTAAGGGTTTTTCTGAGGAGAGTTTATTAGTTATTTTTTGAAATAGAGGCCAGATTGCTTTGTAGAGGTTAAATTTTGGGCTTGGAGGGTGGTACTTGGTGTTGATAAAAAGGGTTATGTGAATTGGGGTAATGGTCACTCCCCGAAAGAGTGTTGGTTTTGTTTCATTTGGAGAGCAGTGCGGTGGTTGGTGAGGCTAGAGATAGGTCTATATGGGTAAAAGTATGATGGGTGCTGAAGTGGGTAGGTGAGAAATCATTGAGAGTAATGAGGATAGATTGATAAATAAAGTTAAAGAGAGTGTTTCCTCTAGAGTTGCTGTTTTGGGAACCCCAGGATCTGTGCCAGCTATTAAAGTCTCCTGTTATTAGTAGGGGTTGTTGAAGGTTATTGTAAGTGTCTCTTAGTTGTTGAATGTAGAAGTTTCGGTTGGTGGAATATATGTATCATTGCTGCATAATAGCAATAACAAAGAATAAACAAGCGACATTCAGCCAAGACGAGACAAGACAGTAGAGAATGGAGAGACAGACAGCGACAGCGCAGCAGACGGGAAAAGAATTAAGTAGCAGTGTGTTGTAGCAGAGAGGGTCGCTCGTGCCGTGAAGTTGAGGTTGATCGTCTGCGCAGAGTAGTTGTTGGTATAGAGCGGTTGGTCGACCGAGTTATTGAGATCGGTAGCTAAATAAATAAATAAATAGACTTAAGAATAATAACCTAAGTTTTCCATAATTGATAAATACACTAAATAAACTATTAAACTAAAAATAAAAACTAAAAACAAATATAGTGTTTATTCTAAATAATAGCTACATTTTTGGGGGTTCAACCGCGATTGAAGCCAGTGAAATAATAAACATTATCAATTGGTATAGTGCAATTAATATGCCAATTTTAATAAAAATTTTTAAATTATCGAGTGCACAAACGCCAACATCAAATTAGTGCATCGCGAAAATACTCATACAACAATAGTAAGAGCAAGCGAGAAAGGAAGAGACGCCAAGCCACACACAATGCGGCGGGCTACGAAAGGCTCGTAGCAACAAACGACAAATGCAAAGTAGCTTAACGACACTATCCGTTGAGTGAAGAGAGGCGCAAAAACAGGGCAGAGTAGTGCGCACAAGCAACGGCAAATGAAAAGACGGCGACAACTGGGCAAAGTAGTGCGTACAAGCAACACCAAACGAAAAGACGGCGACAACAGGGCAGAGTAGTGCACACAAGCAATAACAACGAGAGGACGACTTCAACAGCGGCAGAGTGATGAAGACAACGTATAAGACGCAACGCGACAGAGTGAGTAGCAGCAGCTTCAATTAAGGGTTGTCTTACACAACAGGCAAGTATGATATTGTTCATATACAGCATTGTTGCTGTTATGGTAAAATTTTAAGAGAAAAAAAAAGATATTTTGATTCAATAAAATCAAAAGAAAAAGTTAAAGAATAAGTTTTGGAAAAAGTTAAAGAATAAATTTTGGAAAAAGTTAAACAATAAATTTTGGATAAATTTAAAGAAAAAAAAAGATATTTTGATTTAATAAAATCAAAAGACGAATTAAAAGAGTAAATGTTGAAAAAAAAAATTAAAGAGAGAAAATTTTGGAAAAATTTAAAAGAAAAAAAGATATTTTGATTCAATAAAATCAAAAGGCGAATTAAACGAGTAAATTTTGAGAAAAAATTATAAGAGATTGAAAAGAAGAAGAAGAAGCAAGAAAATGTATTAAGAAATTTTAAAAGACGAAAAAGAAGATTAAAAATTAATAATTTTAAGACGAAAAATACTTAAAAGAAAAAGAGAAATAACTAAAGACGAAGAAATATAAATTTAAGCTGAACAAAGAAAATGGTATAAATAAATCAAAATTAAGAACTAAGAATTATTGTAAGAAAAAAAAAATAGTTATAAGACAAAAGACGAAAAGTTATATAAATTTAAAACGAAAGAGAAAAATTTTGTGAATAAGTATTAAGTTATAAACTATGTTAAATTGTTAAAGATATGCTGTATAACGAGATCGTACGACTGACAGTATCACAACTGAAAGAGAAGTAAGCAGAGTTAGATCTATCTCAAAAAGGGCGAACAGCAGTACTCCAAAATAGACTAATTTCACATTTTAACGTAGAAAATAGTGAGAAGGACGGTTGTGAAGAGCAAAGTCAAGAGACAAGTTTGTACACGGCATTTACTTTGAGAGACATCGAGGACTCCTTGACACATTTCAATGGTAGTGGGTTTCCGGACATCGTTGAATGGCTTAGGGACTTCGAGGATAATGCTGCGACAGTGAACTGGGATGAGTTACAGAAGTTTATTTATGGCAGGCAGTTACTAAAAGGCGCGGCAAAACTTTTTGTTAACAGTCAGGAGGGAATAAATGATTGGAATTCTTTAAAAGAGGCATTGAAGACAGAGTTCAGTATAAAATTAACTTCAAAAGAAGTTCATAAACTCCTAGAAACTAGAAAGAAAAAACAGAATGAAACTCTTATCGAATATTTCTATTCACTGAAAGGCTTAGCCAAACAAAGCAATGTAGATGAACAAAGTATAATGGAATACGTTATAGAAGGTATCCCCGATTCAAAGCAAAAGAAAAGCATACTATGACAAATTGTCAGGAGTTACGGGATAAAATCAAAATTTATGAACAAATGTGTTTAGGTCAGGAATCGAGATATAGGGCAAAATTTTAAAAAGATGGAAAGAAAGGCAACAAACCAGATTATAATTGTTTTAAATGTGGAGGGGAAAACCATATCGCTAGGAATTGTGAAGAGAGCACTATTAAATGTTTTAAATGTAACCAAATCGGTCACAAAGCAAATCAATGTGAAGTAAAAGGATTGCAGAAAGCTGTCAAAAAGGAAAATTCAAACACACAGTCAGTATCACAAAAATGCTTTAATAGAGCTTTTAAAAATGTTCAGATTGTGAATCAAATAATTTCTGCATTAATCGATTCCGGAAGCGATATTTGCACCATTAGAGAAAAAATTTACAAGTTTCCCATTAGAAACGAACACGAAAGAACTGACGGGCATAGGAAACAAGAAAATTTACACTTTATGTTTCTTTACGATTGATACAAAATTAGATGATGTCCCAATAAAAATGTGTTGCCATGTAGTTCGTGATGAAGATGCCTTGTACTATAGTGTGATTGGAAATGACGTTCTTGATTTCGTAAGCGTTACAATAGGTCCTAGTGGAATAGTTTTCCATGAAGCAGAGAGAGAGGCCACCAAGATGAGTTTAAAAGAAGTAATGATTCGAAACAATGTTGAGTTTCCTATCAATGAGGATGAGCATGCAGAGTTAGTAAAGGGTTTTAGCCAAGTCAAAGAGGAGGGCATCCCTCAAGGAAAGGCGTGAGTGCAATGTCACTACTTTAGTTCCAAAGTCAAGTATACCAGAGTTGCAAAATACATTTCATGAAATGTTAACTACTAGTATCATTGAACAGCAGAACTTTTGAAAATGACACAAAGATATAAACTGGTGAAACCAGAGATGAGTCCGGTTGGAATGAAAATAATCCTGAAAGATGAAGTGCCAATTTGCCAGCGACCAAGACGTTTACCTTATGGGGATCAAGAGAAAGTAAACAAGTAAACAATCATTCGTCATAGTATTTCCGAAGACGCATCTCCTATTGTGCTAGTGTCGAAGAAAGACGGTACCAAAAAACTTTGTTGTGACTATAGAAAGTTGAACAAGAAAATTATTAGAGATAATTTTCCAATGGCACTGATTGACGACGTGCTGCATAGACTTCAAAGAGGAAAAGTGTTCACAACTTTAGATCTGTCAAATAGATTTTTCCATGTCCCTGTAGAAGAGAACTCACGCAAGTTTACATCATTTGTAACTTGACAAGGTCAGTATGAGTTTTGTTTTGTACCTTTCGGTATTTCAAATTCAACTGCAGTTTTTATGCGGTACATATATGCAGTGCTGAGGCCATTAATAGAAGATGGAAGATCAGAAGACGAGGAAGAGGGATTGATCAAGTGGGAAAATTGTGGTATATAGTAGAAAATGGGTCAATAAAACCATCAAAAGAGAAGACTTCAGCAGTCAATAATTTTTCTGATTTCGCGAAATAAGAAAGGAGTTCAACGCTATTTGGGTCTTACTTCCTATTTTCGTAGATTTGTGAAAGATTTTGCGACAATAGCTAGACCACTGACGAATTTATTAAAAGACAAGGTTAAATTCAAGATGGGTGCAGAAGAAAAAGCATCGTTTCAACAGTTAAAAATGTATTTAACGAATCCACCAGTATTGCATTTATTTAATCAAAACAGTAGCACAGAGGTTCATTGTGATGCGAGTATGTATGGGTATGGAGCAGTACTTATGCAAAAAGATTCAGAAGACCAAATATTTCACCCAGTTGAATACATGAGCAGAAAAACTAAGGCAGCAGAAGAAAAGTATCACTCTTATGAATTAGAAGTAGTTGCTTCAATTGAAGCCCTAAAGAAGTGGAGAGTATACTTACTGGGGAAAAAGATAAAAATCGTACCAGACTGTAACGTAAGAGTAGCTCGTTGTGCAATATTTTTACAAGATTTTGAATACGAGATTGAGCATCGGTCAGGAACAAAGATGAAACACGTAGATGCGCTAAGTAGAGTACATTGTTTATTGTTACAGGATTCATTAAAACACCGGATTAAACAAGCTCAAGATCAAGACGAATGGATCAATGCAATTTCGAAAGTGTTGGAAGCTGGAGTATATGACGACTTCTACATTAAGTATGGAATATTGCACAAGGATCCCAATTAGGAACTTATTGTGATTCCATCCAAAATGGAGAACGAAATCATTACAATGGCTCATCAACAAGGACATTTTGGAAGGAAAAAGACCTTGGACTTAGTAGGAAGAGATTATTATATACCAGACTTAGCAGGCAAAGTAGATACGGTCATTAAATTGTGTTTAGGGTGTATAGTGAGTGAGGCCAAACAAGGCAAGAAAGAAGGATTTTTAAATCCGATCGACAAGACAGACGAACCATTGAACACGTACCACATTGATCATGAAGGTCCAATGGAAGTAACTAAAAAACAGTATAACTATATTTTAGTTGTGATAGATGCTTTTTCTAAATTTGTTTGGTTATATCCGACAAAGAGCACTGGTACTTGACAGGTTGAGAAAACAGTCAGAAATATTCGGTAATCCGAAGCGTATTACCTAATATATAATAACAGATAGAGGTACTGCAATTACATCCAATATGTTTAAAAACTATTGTGATACAGAAAATATTCAACATTCACTGGTGGCGACCGGAGTTCCCCGGGGGAACGGACAAGTAGAGTAGTAGTATGAATAGGATAATCATTACATTATTAGCAAAACTATCCGTAGACGACACGAAATTTTGGTATAAGAACGCAGGTAGAGTTCAACAGTTCAATTGATCATATCTTTGCACACATTTGACATACACGATGCAATTTGGTGTACATGATAATGGGATCGGGAGAAATAAGATCCATTGGACAAGTTTGAAAAGCTAGGCGTGGGCGAAGCCGCGGGTTAAGCTAGTAAAGTTATAAAATTAAGCAATAATACTATTTCCTTGTTGTGTTGCAAAATAAAGTGTAGCCGAGAGTTTGCTTATGATGTTGGGGTTTATTTTTTAACAAATATGTTTTAGTAGTACTACGTTGTGATGAATTTGAAACTATGTCTCGGTGCAAGAAACAACGGAAATTTTTGAATAAATAATGTTTCTTTCAATAATATTACTTCTCATTCAATTTTTTTTTATTACTTACTCTAACTTAAAACTGGAAGTGTGCTGTGCAATGTTGCCTCTAAGTGTTCAAGTACGCAATCAACAGGACAACAAAATGTCAACTCAACTGTCCTGCTCCAAAAAACAGTCGGTCAATGTCAGCGTTGAACATCCGTTTTTCAACTGTTTCTAATGCGCGTTGAATATTCGTTTTCCAACCGTTTTAACTCTACCACTGTCGGCGTTGAACATCCGTTTTTAACCGTTTCCAACTCTGCCAGCGCATTGACCCGCGCTCAACTGCTTCTTTCCCTCTCTACTCCTTTTCCGCGCGCTTTTCCCTCATTCCAGTTGCCGCAGCTGTCATGCACTCTCTGTGGTCCCTGCTGCTTTTACAACGCACCGCATACGCGCTCTCCCTCTCTCACCCACGCGTGTTGTCAGCTGTACTGTGAAATACAGTCCAACCACAACATCGCTGGGCCTGGCAGCACTGTCCCAACTAGGTAAGCAGTGCACGACCGCACTGACGATTTGGGGTATCCGTGCTCGACCGATCGCAACATTGCCCCCTCCTCAAGACTCGTGACTCCTGGCCGAGATAGTCCCCTAAAGGAGGCTCAAACTTAGCGAGGCGATTAACGTGCACGGTTGTGCGTTTACCTGGCAACCGAACATCATACACCAAGTCGGATATACGCCTCACCACCCGAGCAGGTCCGACCCAATCCGACTGTAGCTTAGGGGATCGTCCTACTCGTCGCGTAGGTGCGTAAAGCCATGTATCGTCTCCAACCGCAAACTCGACTGCATTCGAACGCAAATCATAACGTTGTTTCGTGTTTGATACGACTCTCGCCAAGTTCTCCCGAGCTTCAGTGTGTATCAATCGCAGACGGTCACGCAACCCGGCGACGTAGTCAGCGTATGACAAGGATTCTGTTGCAGGTGGTGCAAACAAAAGCTCTCCAGGAAGGCGCAACTCCCGGCCTAAGGTCAGCAACGCCGGTAAAAATTTTGTAGCTTCATGTGGAACCGACCTATAAGCTAGCATAGCCAGAGGCAGCAGTTGATCCCAATTGCGTTGACGGGGGTCAATAAACTTTGCCAGATAATCGAGTAACGTGCGGTTAAACCTCTCAACCATTCC
>JAWNNP010002191.1:0-109955 GCA_035044805.1 Leucophenga maculata | reverse complement strand
ACAACGACTACTGGCAAGAGGCTCGGAACGGCGACAAGATCTATTATATTTTCAGTGCCTTCTACGACAAACGTGATTCGCTGGAAAAGGGTCCACTCATTCGAATTATTACCATGATTAATGAAATTAAATATAATTACCCAAAGATGTACTGCCAGATGTGGTTCCCAGATAGACGTGAACCGCTGTTAGCACCTGTATTGGATTATAAGGTCATCTGGTACGATGCTTGGGGCAATACGCCACGTCACAGTTATCCAACTTTGGTATCTTGTGTTGTTCCAGAAGGAGTTGTGAAGTACAAGGTACCGAAGGCTGTATCCCTGGTCACAAAGGAATGTGAACGAGCAACAAATTACGTTCGCGTAAACTAGGAGCCGACTTCCCAGGTACAACGAGAGAATCGTCACCGGTTCGCAGTTTGCGTGAAATCGCTCGATTTTCCATATGTGGATTTGTCCGTACGTCTTGTCGAATGGCTGGAGATGATGCGTCTGCTTGGTGCCGAAAAAGTGACATTTTATAAAGGTCAAATGCATCCGAACATGATGCGCGTGCTGCGACACTACGAGAGTACAACCGACTTCGTTGATTATCGCGGTTTCTCGATGGCACGAGGCGAACCACACGCGGCTCGCCATTTCAACCACTTCGCCATGAAACACGACACGCTTAATCGCAATTTAAATGAGATAATACCATATAACGATTGTTTCTATCGCAACCTCTATCGGTATGATTATATAGCTATTTGTGATATTGATGAGGTTATTATGCCATTGGGAAATCTAACCAATTGGTCACAGCTGATTGATGCCGTTTTTCGTGCCCCCGACGCACAATATACAAGTAGTTCGAATAATGAAAACTGCAAGAGCTGGGTGAGTTATTGCTTTCGAAATATCTACTTTCCTCGCTATTCAGAAAAACCACCGCGCTTTACCGATCTGCCAGCACACTTATATATGCTACAGCACATGGAAAGAGTAGCTGAACATCTCGATTTCAATTCAGCCGTGAAATGTCTGCATGCGACGAAATATGCGGTCACATTGCACAACCACTTTCCATTTGCGTGGACAGGAAGTTGTAGCCCAAAATCAGCGCCTATTAATTTGGCTCAGATGCAGCACTACCGCGAGCCAGACAACAAGACAACTTTACTCAATCCTGTAGTGGATGACAACATTCTGCGCTTCCGCGATGAGCTCGTTCCTCGAGTAGAAGCAGTTCTGCGAAAATTGAGTATAGTTCACAAAGGCAATGGTTAGAATTCAAGTACTCCTTAAAGTAACCTATGTTGATATTAGTATTTCTTTATACCTCAAATTTGTGAATGGTATTGTTGGAGTGCAGCTTCAAAGCAAGCGCTACTAAGTCATAAAAAATGTGTAGTTTAGTGTAAAAATATCATTGGTTTGCAATTTAAAGTTTGTAATACTTAATTTTAAATCATTAACAATGTTGTAGTAATCTTAAACATTTGCTAACATGGCAAGCTAGTAACAGTTTAATACGAATTTAATAAACCATTTAATAAATTTAATCAATCACCTACTCGCTCGGTTCGTTTGAATTCTTTATCACACAAGTTACATTTATTTTATCATGGATTTTCATAAATTTGGCATATCGCTTGAAGCCAAAGCACTAGCGGTTTCTGTTGTATGCCTGATATTCTTCATCAACTCGACGATACGACTACGCCATGTCCGTCTGTCCGTCCGTCTATATCTCTAACTCTCTGACGATAAAAAAAAAATTTTTCTTTGAATAATACATTTTTAATTCAAATGGAAAACAATTTTCTATGGGAGCGGTACCTTCTAACAGCCATGTCGCGGTTATTGCAACGATCCGGTTGTAAAAAAAACTACATACTAAAGTGCAAATCGATATGTCACAGATTACGAATATAGGGCGCATACATGTATACAATAATGCAATCAGTCATAGAGGCAGATATACAGATATCGGAAGCGGAGAATTCTTATAGAACTAGGGCGCGTCTTCTTAGTCCGCCAAGTACGTGGTAGAATAATTACCAATTAATTTAGAAAAAGATCGTTAACACTAAGGGATCCTAGTTTGTAAGGAAAACAAATATAATCCCAATAAAAATAAATTTACGAATCAATGAATTAAAAGAAAACTTGGAAAAATTCCATCGCTCGAGCTCACTGAAAACAAAAATTTTCTGTGACTATCGCCTGGGCATCCGACGAGGAAACCCCAGCCCGTGCGACGTCGTTACAAAATATATCTCCAATGAAAACACAAAGGAAGCCTCGGAAGGAGCCCTATGATGATGCAAATATCCAGCTGGTTGATGTCCTCGAAAGATGCAAGGCTTACATCACCGCAATCCAAGAAATCCGATAGATAAGACAGGGTTGCTCTAAAAAAGCATCCTGTGACATCTACTATAGCTGCCATGCGAGTAAGCACGAATTTGGATGTGGCTTCGTGGTGAGTAGGAAACTACGTGGCCTCGTCTCCAGGTTCACGCCTGTTGCAGCGATACGCATAAAAGCTTAATATTTTGATGTAAGCCTGATTTGTGCGCTGCTAAAGATGAGTTTTATGAGCGTCTATACGTCTGTACGAGCGCTGTCCCAAACACGATGTCAAAATCGAGCTTCGCGATATCAACGCCAAAATTGGGATGAAAGGAATCATTGGCCCAACCGTCGGAAAATTTGGCCTTCACGACACTACCTCCAATAGTGGATAGAGGCTAATCGATTTCGCCGCAGGCCCGAACATGGTTGTTAGTAGTACCAGATTTCAACACCTCAGCATCCATAAGGCTACATAGCTCCAGAGTAAATTACACGCAACCAATTTGATCATGTTTTAATTCTCGGAAGACACGCATCGACCGTGTTGGACGTGCGAACGTTACGTGGTCCCAACATTGATTTGGACCACTACCTTGTCGCTTGTCCCGCTGCAATCAGAACAGACCGCCGAAGCCTTTTCAAACACACTCTCCCGACTGTTCCGGGAAACCTCTTCGTCTTCTCAAGATGTATGTGAGCAGTGGAAACACATCATCCGCTGCATGGATAGGGCTGCCAAGGAAGTCATTGGTCATACAAAACCTGTGACTAATTCTTGGTACGACGATGAGTGCCGCAATGCTACAGTAGAGAAGAACGCTTCCTATCAGCGAACTGTGCAGTCGGGAGCAACGCGAGTTGTTAGAGAGCGATATCGAGAGAAACGGAGAGAGGAGAAACGCTTTTTCAGACTCAAGAAAAAGATTCAAGAAAGGTGGGAGTTTGAGGATGTTGAAATGTTACGTGACAGAAATGAAACACAAACATTTTATCAAACGGTTAAAGGTTTTAAGCCCGAAGTAACTTTCTGTAAGGATGAAAATTTAAATCTGGGTAGGGATGATCAGAAATCACTGAGATTATGGGGAAGTAATTTTTCTAACCTACTTGGAGGCAATGAAGCGCACAACTCCGTCGATAGAGAAATGACACCGGAACCACCAGTTGATGATGGAACTATTGTAGAGCCGCCGGACTATAACGAGGTCGATTCAGTTATTAAAAAGCTGAAAAATAACAAAGCGGCAGCCTCTGATGGACTGCCAGCTCAGTTATTTAAGACCGGCGGCGAAGAGTTGGTTAGGAGTATGCACCAACTTTTATGCAAGATATTGTGCGATAAACGCATAACGAATGACTGCAAATTCAGTGCTCTCTGTCCTATCTCTAAGAAAGGAGACCCCGCTGTTTGCGCCAACTACCGCAGAATAAGTTTTCTTTCCATCGGATATAAGATTCTGTCGCGGATATTGTGTAATAAGATGAAGCCATATGCGAATTCTCTGATAGAACCATATCAGGGTGGCTGATACCAAAAAGGTCGACCAGTGATTAAATATTCCCATTACGCCAAATCTTGGAAAAGACTCGTGAGTTCAACAAAGACACACACCACCTATTTGTCGATTATAAAGCCGATTTCTACACGCCAATACAATCGAAGTTCTTCGACGTCCTGACTGCACTAGGTATCCCGGCAAAGATCGTTCGCCTTTGCATACGCCACCATACTTACAAAGCGTTGGCCGGGTAGGGAAAAACCTCTCCGACCTTTTTAATAGCAAAAGAGGTTTCAGGCGGGGTTATGCCCTGTCGTGCGATTTTTTCCAATATACTGATGGAATACATTCAGTGCCCAGAAATACAGAATATATCGGGCCCGATCTTCCAAAAGTGATGCTACTCGCGTACGCTAATGACATTGATATCATCGGCACGCATGAACGTCGAGTCAGCAAAGCGTTCTCAGAGATTGAAAAACAGTCTCGGCTCATGGGTCTAGCGGTGAATGAGGACGAGACGAAGTACTCACTCCCCGTTATCGCGACATCGACGGTCAGTAATGATGGAGAATTTCAACTTCAATGTTGTAAAAAACTTCGTCTATCTTTGATCAGAAGTAACCAGCAACAAAAACGTAAGCCTGGAGATCAGGCGTTTGCAAACAGTGCTTTTTTGGCTGAGCAAGCAAATGAGAAGTAAAGCCCACTCTCAAAAGACAAAAAATAATCCTTAAGATGCAGATACTCCCGGTCCTATTGTATGGTGCAGAGGTATAGACCGTGATAAAAAAAAGCTTGACACTGACTATGACGAAAATGAACGTTGTGATGCCAAGCATTCGGCGATAGACCATCTTTAGTGTTTATCAGTTTTGCTGCATTCAACAACCAATTGCGAATGCATTCTAATACTTTTACCAGCTGCAATATTGGAAATGAAAATCCAATTTAGGGGCTCATATGCTTGCTTTGTTAGAACTTCCACAACTTCAAATAGCAAAAAATCTGAAATATAAAATATAACAAGAAGTCAAAAGATAAAGTAAATAAAATAATTTAAATTAAAACAATTATTTTTGAACAGAAACGAATGCTGCAGTCGAGTGTGCTCGACTTTGCGTTACTCTGTAACCCCATTAAACCTTATACTTGTATGGATGATATATTCCTATCTATATCAGCGTGTGATATTTATTGGAAATACTATTACATATGTATGAAAATCTGTTGCCGTTCGTAAGTCTCGTAAAAACTTGGTAGCGGCTGCACCGAATAGAAATGTTTTTTTTTTATTTTGCTCACCCCAATACAAGGATGGGTAAAAAAAGATACGTTTGCAAGTACATCATGTAAGGAACCTATACGGATGTACTTGGTATTGCAGCTCTTGGAGCCAACGATGAAGATTCACAATATAAGATTGAAACGTATGTCAGCAGCGAAGTGTTGGTTCGGAGAATCTTTTCACAACAGCTACGGACGAATCATCCTAATAATAGAAGAAAAAAAACTTCAACTTTGGATATTTAGCAACCTAGCAACAAACTTACCCCTGAATTTTTATATGAACAAATAATAAATGTTTTTTTTTTGGTTTAGCTAGAAATTATAATTCTTATAAATTATACTATACCGAACTAATATACGGGGAAGCCCCCATTCAACGGTCTTCCCCTTTCTGTTTTTTTTTTTTACAGTCAATCGCAAAATAAAGTCAAATAAAAGACTTTCGTCATGACTAATGAATGTAAGCTCGCTAGAGTTGGCGTGTGATTTACCTACCTCATCGTTCTTGGCCAAATTAAAAAGATTTAATACCAGAAGAGGATAACCGAAAACAATTTGGTCAGACAATGCAACAAATTTCGCTAAGAACGAATTATTTAAAATCAGGAAAGCTGTTTTCAAGCGAGCATCACAAGTAGACTCAGTAGGTTCATGCCACCGCGTTCTCCCCACTTTGGCAGTCTCTGGGAGACGACAGTAAAGATCGCAAAACATTATTTCATCCGAGCTGTTGGGGTTTCCGTTTTAATGGTAAAAAAAGCAATAACAAATTAAGTCAATCGCAAACAAACATCTTTGTTTTTGCAAAGCAGACACTAAATATTAAACACCTGTGCTTACGTCTGCTTGTGTGTCAAGATGGCGCCAAGACTTTTTCGCATGAAATGCCATACATACACATTTGTTTTTGCAAAGCAGACGCTACGAAGCATCGCACAAAAAGGAGAACGAGAATATAAAGTAATGTATTATGTATACTATCTCATTTTCTCGTCGACTTAATCTTATACATTTATGTGTTTCTGTCTTTATCGTGACGAATTTCGTTTCAACGAGCATCAAATTACCACGATTCTAAATAAGTTTCACTTCAAAAAGCATTCGAAAGATAAATAGAAACAAACTCTATCGTCAATGACAGCTGCTTGTGCTTGTACTCCTTTCGACTAAACTAAACACTGACCTTTGTCAATCGTTGCCCAGGCGTAAGAAGAGGCGTTTAGCCATAGACCTACCATAGAGGAAGGTAAGCCCCCATACAAACCCACCGCCTAATAAACATTTTTTGTACGAAAGAAGATATTGCAATTAATACATATGTTAAATACTATATGGTGGCTTTCTTTGAATGAAATCTTTATATGGCGTGTCGCACCCACTTTTTAATTAATTAAATTTTGATAACATTTCAACAAAACATGTTTCAATTTAGATACATTCTCAGATATGCTATTTTCGTAAAACAAAAAAGAAAAACTTCCATAGTAATTTTTCATGTTTTCTTATCTCCAAACTTCTTGTTACATTTATCTTTTACTTTTTTTAGTTCATGTTGAGGAAGCTCTGTCAAAGATGCTTCTGGTGAAAATCTTACTATTCATGCACAAGTGGTTGTTCTATGAAGCAAGACTGCACTCAAGATATCGCTGAATGCTAGTTATCAAAATTTCGTTTTCGTCATTTTCGGTGTAAACCAATTATTTTTATTACTCGTGTCATCTCACCGAAAACATGAGGGAAGCAAAGATAAAATAGGCGATGCCGGTGATTACATATACAAAGTGTCTCTAAGCGAACTATTAGGTAAGATGTGTAGATCTAAACTTAATTAAAAGGGAGTTTTGCTTATGTTAGATCTGGAGTCAACCGTTTGACTACTGTATCAGCTAATAGCTAAAGAACTGTCATTATTACTATTCGAAAATCTTTTGGCTAACGACTACATGAACGAGACCTGCATGCCATCTCCAGTACTGGTCGATATTAATTTATATTAATACACTATTTTTGAGAATGGTTTAAATTAATTTTTTTACGAATTTAAAATTGTTTTATACATTCTTTGCACATACATATATACTTTATATAATATATACAATACAACCATGAAAAGTCAATGACATTCCAAAATCTTTAAATTATGAGCGGATATTTTTATTTACTTTTTTTACAATAAATAAACCTCAGATTTTAATGAGACAAAAGTATCTCAGCGCCACTGCATGGAAATGTAGCAAAAATCACATTGTTGAAGTCATTCGGCTGATATTGTTCCAATAAATGTGGTGGCAATTGCATGTAGTACTTCTCTTTGAGCACGCGAATAAACTCCGCAGACGATTCTATGGAATCACACAGCGCTACCATGCATCCACCCCAACTGAAATTGCAAGACAGGATTAAATTAATACATTATTAAACTTGGGTAAACACATTCTAGACATACCCTGCACCAGTGAGGCGAGCGCATACACCCACTTCATTAGAAATTGAGATAAGACGTTCTAAATCAGGATGTGAGCACTCGAATAATTCCTTTAGACTTTTATGCGACTGACGCATCAGCTCGCCCAGTTTCTGCAGCTGCTGCGCGTCCTTAGCTGATTGCTCGCATATGCTACGAAACTTTAAAACGCGCAAGGATTCTGAGAAAAGAACAAAAAACAACATTTGTTACTTAATTACTGTCAATTTAAGATTACTCCCATCAACTGACCTTGTATAACATGCAGAGCACGCTGGCGCAGCTTGAACTGCTGCATATGCCGCGTATTCGATGTCAAAAATAGTTCATCCAACTGCTGTTCGGACACATCTAAATTTTGGCAAATTTCATCACGCGTATAGGAAGACTTTGTCAAAGTTTTATTAATAAGTTCTTCTAGCTCCTCGAGACTGCACGATAACTGCTCTTGAAGTTCCACAAAACGTAAGACATCACGCCAATGTGGTAAGTTTTTGCTCTTTGCCAACCAACGTGCACCCAAGCGACACTCGACGACACGTTCGTTGTAATCGGATGAGGCAGCCTTATTCTTTTCCGCCAGACTATTAGCTACGACGAAACATGCACCGGCGGGCAATGATACACGCGTAGCATTCAGCTTTGGATGAAACTCAATGAATTGTGCACAACCTAGTCTGGCCAGATAAGCAATAGCCTGATCCATACCACCGCTTTGTGTGCCTATGTAACATTCACAGCTCGCCGAAATCGAGGCTAAATGTTTACGATCCAAAGTCATACCGTGAACATGTGCAGTGGCCAAAGCAGAGGCACTGACCAGAGCACTAGAACTAGATAGACCTGAAGCAGGTGGAATATTTCCGCAAAGTGCAACTTTCATCCCAATCGGCTGAGACTTTGCTGTGCTGAACGCTTCCTGAATGCCCTTTACGCCGCACAAGTAGTAATTATACCATTCAGGCCCGCCCGTTTTTGGCAGTTCAATTCTGAAAAGAGATATCAACTTTTATAACAGCACTTTTAAATTTTTAAGTATAAAGGATATTCACACCTAGTCGATTAACAGCTCATACGATAAGAAAATTATAGTTTTCGTATTACTTTTTTAATATATACAGAATATAGTAAAAGCTGGGCAGGGCATCTAGTAGTCCATAAATATACACCGACTCTTTTATAGATCTTTACTCGACTAAGTGTGAATACCCTAAAAGATACATACTTTACACTTTTCAAATCACAACTGAAATGATTAAACTTTGCGCTTTCCATATTGCACAAGATCAATTTCTGATCGTTCGCACGGCCCACTGCCAACAAAATACTTTGCTCAATAGCCATTGGCAGTACGGGATAGCCACAGTAGTCAACATGTTCGCCTATGATATTTACTCTACAAATAAGATAACAACAGTTTATTGAGTCAAAGTTGCAATGCAATATTAATCCAACACAAATAGTATAATCACCTTCCAGGCACACGAACAAAAAACTCGGGCTCTGTTTTAAACTCTTGCCGATATAAATCCCGCAGTTTTAGTACTCGCTTGTATTGGGAATGCTTTGTACTGAGTTCATTTATAGATACCAGCACCTCTGAAGACTCAGCTCCATTCCGGGTTGCGTTGCTCATTTTGTAGATATTTCAAATCTGAAAAAAAACAACAATAAAATTTAACAGCGAAATAAGTGAATTATAAACTAATATGCTTAGTTTGAATTTAAGACAATAAGTTATCATCGATATGTAGCACTCTCCGTAGAATGATCTCTCCGCATCCATAATGTCGCCACCCACACTTATTTTTTCTTGTCATTAACAATTTTACCAAATTTCAACCCAGCACTTCATATGGCTGGAGAGATATGATATGGCTTACAAGTATATGGGAGCGGTGTACCGCCCCACCGATTTTGACGATACTTAATTCAATTTCTTCTCCCGATTCCAATACCATTTATACACAAAATTTCATCTCTATATCTTAAATGAATGTTTATCTCTTATATGGAGGGCGAGCATTGCCTCCCCAGTTTTAACCAAAAATATCATGACTATTTGGAAGCCTCGAAATGAACCTTATGATGACGACCCCCGCAAACGATATAAGGATCATGAGATGAGGATATGCACCTGGAATGTCCGCACCCTTAATTGGGATGGTGCAAGTATCCAGCTGGTTGATGTCCTCGAAAAATGCAAGGCTGACATCACCGCAATCCAAGAAATCTGATGGATAGGACCGGTTTGCTGTAAAAAAACATCCTGTGACATCTACTATAGCTGCCATGCGATTAAGCACGGATTTGGATGTGGTTTCGTGGTGAGTAGGAAACTACGTGGCCTGCGTGGGCTGCGATACGCACCAAGGCTAAATATTTTAATATAAGCCTGATTTGTGCGCATGCCCTGAAGGAAAAGAAAGACGACGACGCTAAAGATGAGTTCTATGAGCGCTGTCCCAAATACGATGTCAAAACCGTGCTTTGCGATTTCAACGCCAAGATTGGGATGGAAGGATGGCCCAACAATCGGAAGATTCAGCCTACACGATACTACATCCAATAATGAAGAGAGGTTAATCAATTTCGCCGCAAATCAGAACATGGTAGTTAGTAGCAACAGATTTCAGCACCTTAACATTCACATGGCTGAGTTCAGATCAAAAAACACGCAACCAAATTTGTTTTGATTGAAGGAAGCACGCATCGAGCGTGTTGGTCGTGCGAACGTTACGTGGTCCCAACATTGACTCGGATCACTATGCACTAGGCTCAGCGTAGTGCACGCCGCACGTTCCAACATGCAACGAAAGTTAGACGTCGGCAAGCTGCATTCAGAACAGACCGCCGCAGCCTTTTCAAACACACTCTCCCGACTGCTCCGTGAAACCTCTCCGACTTCTCAAGATATATGTGAGCAGTAGAAACATATCACCTGCTCAATGGATAGGGCTGCCACGGAGGACATTGGTTACGACGAGAAGTGTCGCAATGAAAGTTTTAAGCCCGGAGTAACATTTTGTAAGGATGAAAATGGAAATCAGGTTACCGATGAACAGGAATCACTGAGATTATGGAGGAGTCATTATTCTAACCTACTCGGATGCGATGAAGCGCACAATTCCGCCGATAGAGAAATGACACCGGAACCACCAGTTAATGATGGCACCATTGTTGAGTTATTTAAGACGGCGGCGAAGAGTTTGTTACGAGTATGCACCATCTATTATGCAAGATATGGTCCAATGAAAGCATACCGAATGACTGAAATGTCAGCGTTCTCTGTCCAATCTTTAAGAATTGACACCCCGCTGTTTCCATCGGACATAAGATTCTGTCGCGCGTATTGTGTAATAGGCTGAAGCCATATACGGATTGACTGATACGACGATATCAGTATGGTTTCAGACCAAAATTCACATTACGCCAAATCTTGGAAAAGACCCGTGAGTTCAACAAAGACACACACCAGCTATTTGTCGACTATAAAGCTGCTTTCAACACGCCGATACAATCGAAGTTTTTCGACACCCAGTCTGCACTAGGTATCCCGCCATATATTGTCCGTCTTTGCATGATTATGCTATCACACACACAAAAGCGTTGACTGGATGGGAAAAAACCTCTCCGACCCCCTTTGATACCAAGAAAGCTTTCAGGCAGGGCGATGCTCTGTCGTGTGATTTTTCCCATCTTCTGATGGAATACAACCTACGCCATTGCTGTACATACAGAGTATGTCTGGCTCAATCTCACTAAAGGAAATGATCCTGCTCGCTTACGCCGATGAAATTAATATCATCGGCACGCAGAGCGGCGAGTCAGCAACGCGTTCTCAGAGATTGAAAAACAGTATGACGATGGAGAATTTTAACTTCAGTGTTGTAAAAAACTTCGTCTATCTTGGATCCGAGATAACCAGCAACAACAACGTCAGCCTGGAGATCACTCTTGCAAACAAATGCTTTTTTGGGCTGAGCAAGTAAATGAGAAGTAAAGCCCTCTCTCGAAAAACAAAAATCAAGATTTATAAGACGCTGATACTGCCGGTCCTATTGTATGGCGCAGAGGCATGGATCATGATTGAGTCAGATGAAACAGCATTGGAAGTCTTTGAGAGGAAGATTCTTCGCAGGATTTTCGGTCCTATTAGAATCTGCGACGAATTTAGGACTCGTATGAACTGCGAGCTGTAATATAGTCCAAACAAGTGACATCCATTAAACAAGTGGGGAGGGTTAAGTGTCTATGAAGAACATACATAGATACATATATATGTGTGTAGACAATATATATATCAATAATTTTTACTGGTCAAGGTGCCGGATACCGCTAGTATATATATATATATATATATATATATATATATAGACCTGAGTGTTCGTATTAAAATCGAGATCTTGAAGGCTATAAGAGCCTTCAATTTTACATATTTTTATTCTTCAGATAACTTGAATTTATTGAAGAGGCGCAGAGTTTGGTATATTTTTCTTCAAACCTAATAAAATATTCTATTAGGGTCCAAATCGGACCACTAACTTTGAACACGAATTTGGAGAACATAAAATATAGTGCCTTCAAGTTTGGATATTTAATGTTTCTTGGACCCTTTTCAGATAGGTTGTGTTAAGTGAACGTGCCAAAGTGCACACATGTTACAGTACAAATAAATAATTCTGTAGCTCTATGTGACTATTCGTAGTATTTTATACAAAACATTTATATAAGTGCAATAATTTTTTAATTTATTTTCCAATTCGGAGAATAAGTTTTTAAAATTGCTGAAATATACACGTAGACACAAGCTCAAATACAGATACAATGAACTTTCAGTAAAATTCGTTATACGACTTCAATTTATACAACTGTATTATGACTGAGTTTGTTGCTCCACGTTTATTTATAGACTAAACGCGTAACTTTGTTTCTTTTTTTTTATATTATATGAACTTATAAGGAATAACCTAGCTATTTTTTTTTTGAAAGAGAATTAGAGAAAAGATTTAAAGTCGAGAGCAAAGTTAGTTATCTATGAAAAATTTCTTTGAAGGGTCTCTTACTGCCTGATAACTGTTGAATATGTCGTTATAGTAGTCCAATTATCGTAAACAAGCCTGAATATAATTATTTCGGATTTTTCATTTTATGGTTTCAAAATGACTCATTGTTAGTGGCTCTTCCCATTTCAAATATTGATATGGTAAAGCAAATAATGTCTGTTATTGATATAAATAATCATAATATTCTATTATATGCATTTTACTATATTGAGATATTATATCGTAGAGATTTATTTCATCAACGTTGTGTCAATTATCGCAAAATTTATTGCACAATAGAGATTTAGATAATGACTACTGTCTAAATGTACAGATAGATTGAAGGGGAAAATACTAAATATATTGTATCTACGAGTATATATAATATTTACGGCTAAGGAAGATTTACTACCCTGTGTGAATGATGTTTATTTTTGTATTTAATTTATTTTGCATTTTTAAATTTAGCAAATGTAATTTAAATCTAATCTTAAATATAATCTAAAGGGCATAACAAGTTCATTATGGTTGAACATTGCTGGTTTCTTTGCACCAAGATGTAACAGAGAATATTAAGTTTGTAGAAGTGTAGAAACAATGAAAAAATGAGGCGTTACACAATCCATACAATACATTTTTACTTTACTGATTTCAAAAGTCAAATCAATATAAACATGCCCACCATCTATACGACTATATGAACAACGAAAAAGTCCCCATAAAGTATATACATATATTCAAAACCCGTGTCTGTCCGTTTAAAAATCGAAGACTTTTTCTTCTGAAATATAAAAAAACTAAGCTCACAATCAAAATATTAGACTAAGAACTAAACTTAAAAATCTTCACCCTAATAGTTTATTTCGTAGTGCTGACGTTATTATTTTTACGGAAACACGGCTGCAACCACATAACCTGAATTCTGAATTATTCTGTGACAACTTTGTTATATTTAGGAAAAATCTTCATAATCGCTCTGGTGGAGGAGTTCTGATATTTGTTAAAGATGTTTTTAATTTACCCAATTCAAAATGTTCTATGGCTGACGATTCGGCTATAATAATATCATTTGTCAATAGTGACTTCAGAGACAATATTCTTGATATGTCCTTGCGACAGTGACCTTTGCAACATTTCATGACGGCTTCTAAATCTTGTCTTTGTTGACAATGGTTTTGACTTATCCGTCAACAGGATGCCTCCAATAATACTACCAGTAGATAATCACCATCCTACTTTGCAGTTATTTTGTCAACTCGATAAAGTTACTTCTTTAGGGCTTAATATTAGATCTTTAAACCGAGTCAGATGTTTTAAAACAATTGTCTACGCAAAGTTTAATCACGTATTGAATCACTGGAAGTGGCAACTCTTATTAACAATTTGGCCAATAAAATAGAAATTTCAAGGGAAGATTTTCGTTGCCTTATTTTTTTACACTTCCAACGTGGATTATCTCAACAAAAGTGTGTCGATGACACTGTATCATCTGTATGCAGATGAAGCACCATCATTTGACATACCGTGAGATTGAGGCATCGCTAAGATTTTGCATCGTGTAGATCCCGCATGATTTGACAATCGCTCTAAAAAGGCTTAGATTAGTGCAAAGAAATGCTAAAAAATACGATCGCGGTGCTTCAAAAGACGTTTATAAGATCTTACAGGTACCGAATCATGGATATTTGTGTGTGATCCGGAAACAAAACAGCAATCAGCCGTGTGGGTGTTCCAAGACGAGCCAAATCCAATAAAAGAGGTTCGCGCACTAAACACTGCGAAGCAAATGATCGTCTGTTTCTTCGGCCGAATAGGTCGTGTGGCCACTGTTCCGCTTGAGCAACGTAGGACGGTCAATTATGAATGCTACACAACCATTTGTTTGCCTGAAGTCTTCGAAGAAATTCGCAAAACCAACCGCCGAAGATGAATCACCCTCCACCATGCCAATAAAAGCACAAAATATCGAATTAATGGTTCATCCACCGTACAGCCTTGATTTATCACCCAATAATTTCTTTTTATTACCAAACATCAAAGATAAACCGCTTGATGGACGTTTTTCTACGCCCGAAGATGCTGTTGATGCGTTCACAACCCAAGTTTTGAAGATGCCTCAAGCAAAGAGGGTAAAGTGCTTCGAAAATTGGTTTGTGCGAATACAAAAGTGCATAAATTTTCAAAAAGAATATTTTGTAAAACAATAAAACAATTTTTATTTAAAAATTGTTGTTATTATTTGCTACTCCCCAAACATAAATAGTGTCCCTCGTATTACAAGCAGATTTGAAATATTTACTTATTAATTTAAATTCTTCTACGAGACCTCTTATTATAAGGAAACCTCTTATTATAATCGACTTTTTGGTAATTATAAACCTAAGTAGGGAAACTTGTATTATTGATTTAGAGCTTCTTATGGGCCCTAAACTAAGTTTTCATATTGATTCAATGGTTAATAAAGCTAAAGGTGTTCTTGGTTTTATGAAGCGTTGTTCTATAGTATTTGACGATTCTTGCACTACAAAAATTCTGTACACATCACTTGTTCCTTCGAACTTGGAACTTGCGTTAAGTGTTTGGAACCTACATTATGTAATTCACCAAGATCGTATCGAGTCTGTTCAAAAATAGCTTCTTTTATTTACTCTTAGAAACCTAAATTGGGCCGTCTAATATACATCTCCATCTATATATGAATCGATTGAAACTTGGTGAAGTTCATTCTCCTTATGCATTGCAATCTTTATTTTTTCGCTCTCCCCTTGCGCGTAACTAAGTATGTGTCTTTATTGTTGATATTTCGCACAACAAACTTTGCTTGCCGTGATTTAATTCGGTCTCTCTGCTACACCTAAAATAAATTTTCTATTCTATTCTACTTAAAATCTTCTTTAAACTATAAAAAAAAAACTCTGTCCTTAACTCTGTACTTCAATAAATTGTTATTTCATCATTTCATTTTATCTTTTGATTTGTTATTACGAAAGCTAGGACTCCATTACTGTGAGTTGGGGCACAGCCAACCTAACAAAAATCCTCCAACTGGTCGAGCGGTCGTAACATTTCTCATTTTTAGCAATAAATTTTAGAAAACAGATGTTCGGTGAGTAATTTGTTTCTAAAGTTCTAATAAATAATTAAACAAAAGGGCCTTTAAATTCGCATATTTGAATGAATACAGATATATGACGTAAATTTTCCAAAAACCAACCAAAAAAATTGGTTTTCGTTTTTCCAGTTTTACATTTTTTATAATCTTTTATGGGTTTATATTTTATAAAAAACAATTTTAGCAAAATTTTTAATTAAAATTTTTTTTTTTTTTTAATTAAACAAGAAACACATATTTTTTATATTAAACGTCAGTCCTCATAAAATATTTCACACAAAAGTTTGATTCAAATATAAAGGCTTATAGACATGATTAGAGGGTATCTCAAAGTCGAGCACAGTCGAATGCAGCGTTCTTTCTTAATTTCTTTTTTTTTATTTTTTATTTTGTCAAACACACATTTATGTAATTAAATATTTGCGTCGTTTTGCACAACTAAAACTCAGCACAACAAACGCGACACAGCGCAAATTAACAACAACAAAAATCGGAAACGAGACAACAAAAATAATCCGCTTATCAACTGATAAAACAGACCGGCAATATATATACATATGTACATACATACATATATATATATGGATGTGTATATATGTATGTACATATATTACATACCTCACAAACAGCACACAATAAACAACAAACGCGAAACGTGTTGCACTTTAAACTAATTCAAATTGTTACAAATTTAAACGAATTCATTTTATTTAACAATTAAGAGCTCAAAAAAAACCCAAAACACATTTCATCGTCTGCCGCGGCGTTGGAGAGCGCAAAGATGCATCAGCTGCAGCATCGTCACAGAGAGGAGTTGTGCAAAATTATTCATAGAACGAAATTTAAGAATGTGTATTTCTATATTAAATCACTAAACAAACACAAACAAATTGCATATGCAATAAAAGCAGTGTTTATTGAATAAACTTTATTCAATAAAATAAGCAAACGATTTAGAGAGAGATATTTCTACACAAAGAGACAGAGAGAGAAAGAGAGCATGCGCAATCGGTACAGCTGTTGCTCAGTGTTACCTAGGCGGAAAAGAATTATAAATATTTTTATTTACCGCCACGTGAGATGATAAGAAATATTTTGAATTAATTAATTATGACTTTAAAATAACCTTTTTTTTTTGTAAATTAAACTAAAATTTTTGCTTAGTTAAAATTTTTTTTACACAACGAACCGTTCGATTTGACGCAAACTGCGCAACTGAAAACGTCAGCGAAGAGCCGCGTCGTTTTATATGCAAACGCTATATAATATATTTTATATATGTATGTACTAGTATTACTTTTATCGTAGCCCCAGCCTTTATTACTTTCGTATTATGTCTTAGATTTGTTTTGTTTACATTTTGCATTGTTGCTGTTATCAGTATATCCACATATAGGTCGCCAGTTGCAGCTAATCGTCCATTCTTCGTGAGCCCAACGTGATTAGCGACTTTTTTTTTTGTTGTGTGTTAGGCGTTTTCTAATGTGTGGTGAAAGAACTGGTTTTCAAAAATGGAATTTTCGGTTATTTGCATTTACATCTTCATCAACTCCCACTCTCAGCTCTGCACTCATTTTTACAAATAATTCGTAATAGAAAGTGTTTATACAAAGCTACAAACAAAAAATAATGCTGCAGTCGATTGTGCTCGACTTTGATATTCCCTGCTACCCCTTCTAGTAATCCGATCTGTAACAATGTATAATATATAATATTAATATTCAACATCCAGCTGAATTACCAAAAACAAATTTTTGTTTATACAAAAACTATTGTCGAATCTAGATTTTTATGGAATATTTTTTTATGATTGACGTAAAATGCACCAAACTAGCTGAATTAAGAACAACACCTAAACAGTTTCATACAAAAACTCAGAAAGGAGGAACATACTTGTATGAGACTTCCCTTTCTAATGATCTAATCTGAACCTTTATGGAATATTTTATTGGAATTAATTTAAAATAGAACAAATTTAAGAATTTCTAAACATTTAGAAAGTAGAAGGTTCAAACACGATATCAACCCCAAAATTGGAAAGGCAGGAATCTTTGGCCCAACCGTCGGCAAATTTAGCCTTCAAGACTCTACCTCCAATAATGGAGAGGGGCTATTCGATTTCCCCGCAGGTCGGAACATGGTAGTTAATAGCACCAGATTTCAATACCTGGATGTTAATCCACAAGGCTACATGACTCAGTCCAGATCAAATAACACGCAACCAAATTGATCACGTTTCGATTGACGGAAGGCACGCATCGAGCGTGTTGGACTTGCGAACGTTACGTGGTCCAAACAATGACTGGGACCACTATCTTGTCGCAGCCAAGGTACGCACTAGGCTCAGCGTAGTGCACGCCGCACGTTCCAACATGCAACAGAAGCTAGACGTCGGCAAGCTGCAATCCGAACAGACCGCCGTAGCCTTTTCAAACACACTCTCACGACTACTCCGGGAAACCTCTCCGTCTTCTCAAGATATATGTGAGCAGTGGAAACATATCACCCGCTCCATGGAAAGGGTTTCCAAGTAGGTCATTGACTATACAAACCCTGTGAATAATTCTACGACAAGGAGTGTCGAAATGCTAATACAGAGAAGAACGCTTCCTATTAGCGAACTTTGCAGTCGGGAGCAAAGCGTGCTGTTAGAGAGGGATATGAAGAAAAACGGAGAGAGGAGAAATGCCTTTTCAGACACAATATAAAGGAGCAAGAAAGGCGGGAGTTTGAGGATGTTGAGATGTTATGTGACAGAAATGAAGCATAATATGTCGGGCTCAATCTTTTAAAATGAGGTGATGCTGCTCGCTTACTCCGATGACATCGTAATCATCGGCACGCAGGAACGGCGAGTCAGCAAGACGTTCTCAGAGATTGAAAAACAGTCTCGGCTCATGTGTCCAGCGGTGAATGAGGACAAGACAAAGTACTTGGTGTCTTCTCGCACACCGTTATCGCGTCTTGGACGGTCAGTGGCGATGGAGAATTTCAACTTCAGTTGTGTCGATTTCACCAGTTCTATTAACATACCAGCAAAATACAAGGCTGAAAGGAAAATAGTAATTTTTATTGGTGACAGTTTAGGCAACTATTTAGCGAATCTTTGACTCAAATCGGTCCTTTAAGAACTGTTAAAATATATTATTTCTGCTGCTTGTACGTGTACCACGAACCACCCGCTTGCTTGTTGTTTGAATTCAAGCAGAGCAATAACTTCTCACTTGTCCGTAATCGTAGGGGTCGTTAAATTTACGATCGTCCATAAATAATGTATTGACGATGATAACAGGACGCACATCTGAATGGGCCAATACCAATAAGCTTAGTTCAAAAGCTATAGAGCTGTTGAAGAAAATACAAAAAAAAAAAGAACTGGAATTATCTGGTACGTCTAGTTCATACCAAAGCAACATAGTATTTATTCTAGAAACCAATTAGCTAAGAAGTTCCATCCGATAACGTTACCACGATTGCTGAACATCTTACCATGGTATTTAATTCTTTCTCAAGGTAAATCTTAATAAAATTGGAGAAAATTGCAAATTATATTCAATAGCAATATCCAGTAAGCCTTTCGTTTAAAACAATCTGTGAAAAGTATGGGTACAAGTCTATAACTTAATAAGCGTTGATCCGCTGCGAATACTTTCGTGGACAGTGTAAAGTAGCGAAAATTATTCTTATCGCAGAACCAGGAGAACCAAGAGATGTTATTTCATATTATTGAATCTATATGAAATTATAAATTTGCTTACAAAAATCTTTGAATAGCTCCATTTTACAATTGAATAAACAAATTGAGTAAACTCTTCTGTTTTTTTCTCTTTTTGCTCGCTGCCTTATGAGGTCTTCGATGGTTCCTTAAAAGTTTTGTATGCGTAGTGATAATATTAGATTACAATACTATTCACATTAGAAATTTTTGCTTCGAAATCGAATTTAGGATGTGTTTTAATAAACTAGTTAAAAAATGGAGAAGTATTTAAATGACAGTGCACTCAATAATAGATTTTGGTATTTGAATTTATGCGGGCTTTATTGGACGTCGTGTATTATTCAAAGATGTCTCTAAT
The DNA here is from genome assembly GCA_035044805.1 of Leucophenga maculata. Lineage (NCBI taxonomy): Eukaryota > Metazoa > Arthropoda > Insecta > Diptera > Drosophilidae > Leucophenga > Leucophenga maculata. The sequence goes on along the minus strand of JAWNNP010002191.1, from coordinate 90,127 downwards.
TTTTACTCCTACGCGTTTTCAAAAGATTTTCGAAAATGTCCCAATCGTACATCAGCTTTTTAACTAAATTAACCACCACAAAAAAGTATGTGAAGCACACCTTTTAGTATAACTGTATGAAGTGGCCGTCTATAAGTATGGTTTTTAAGCTGCTATTGAATGAAGCATACATCTTTAATTTTCTATGTTGTAGCTAACGACGTATGCCAGTACTAGAAAACATATAAAAGTATTTTGAAACATTGTGTGATTGCTAAAAATATCAAAAATAATAAGTTGTAGTCTAGAAGGACTATCTTTAAGTAAGTATTCTTCTTAAATCTAGGTTTATGCCGCATCATACTAGAATTGTATATAACAAGGTTTATCAATTTTCGTTTATTTTGATATTATTTTCAATTCAACATGGGAAAATATGTTAGTGTAAATACGACATTTAACACCTTCAAACATTTTACGAAAAAAAGTATTAAATTTTGGCGCCAAAGCTTTTTATGTACTTTATGGCATAGGTGCAACACTGGCGTATTATTAAAGTTGCAATAAATGAAGAACATTTAAACTTAATAGCGTCAAAATCAAATTCATTATAGAATGTTTACGTTTACGTTTTGCATTATTTAATAAGTTTGTGCCAAAGTTCTATATAAAATATTGTATGTAATAAAAAAAAAGCTACTATTCTTTTTAGCATTTTTAGTACAGCTTTTTTGTCTTATGTGGCAACACGGCTGTGAAATTTGCAAAATTAAAAAAAATCGCAACCGCAACGAATCAGCTGAGCTCAATTCGAGTCCAGAAAGAAAAGAAAACCATTCGCAACGATTGAACGAAAAGAATATTTGTAAAAAAATAATTGTGAAGTGAAAACGATAATAGATCTTCAATCAACGATAAAAAAATAAGCACAAATAATGTCAAATTTACAGCGAACTATGCTCAAGGGCAAGTTACCACCAACTATACCGGGCGGACGCATAGGCCGAGCGTTAGTATTTTTGAAGGGAGTCAGGGGAAAGAAGATGCCGACCGATGACGACAATGATGCCACCACAGTTGTACTTGTTGTTGTTGTTGTGGAAGCTTAATGACTTAATTAATTTAATTTTGCTTTCGCTTAATTTGAATTATTGTCTTTTTCTAGCGATTCCTTTAAGAAATCACGTATACGCGACTTTAAGCCCACTATGTGGAGTGAATTTTTCGTTGAGAAAGAGGATATTTGTGTGGACACAGAGCGCACCTTTCGTGTCTATCGCACCAAACGTCCGGAGAAGGACGGTCCTTTACTTTTGTTATTGCACGGCGGCGGCTACTCAGCACTTACCTGGGCGCACTTTTGCGTACGTCATGCAAGAAGTTTTAGTTGTGTTCTATTATTTTTATCTTATGCTTGTTTGTTTTACAGTCGGAAATCACAAGCATGATACACTGTCAGTGCTTGTCCATAGATCTACGTGGCCATGGTGACACTAAGACCGACAACGAAGACGACCTTTCTGCAGATACGCTATCCAAGTAAGCAGAATACCTCGCTCATTTGCATTAATTATACGTCTAGGCGGGTGTTAGATACATTTTCTGCTGTAGGTGGGTGGGTGGTTGAACGACCTCCTGCCCGCTGCTTACTGCTGTGTATACGAATTGAGTTTCGTTTGCGCTTTGTTGCAATTGCACATATGTACATATTTTTTCTGTTTTATGAGTTTATTTTTAGACTGAGGTAGTTCGTTCGAATTTGCATTTTTGTTTTACTGAAGAGGCGTACGAATGTGTGCTGGAGCAGGGTCAAATGTTAATACTGTATATATTTTTAATAAGCTGTGAATTTTGTTTTACAGAGACATTGGCGACTTGTTACAAAAACTTTATCCAGATGAAGAATTGCCGAGGATCTACATTGTCGGACACTCGATGGGCGGCGCAATCGCTGTGCATTTTGCACATTTGGCATCGGTACCGAATCTAATTGGGATCACTGTCATCGATGTCGTCGAAGGCACAGCAATGGAAGCACTTGCCAGTATGCAAAGTTTTCTGCGTTCTCGTCCAACACACTTTCAGAGTATACCGAATGCCATCGAATGGTGTATACGCAGCGGACAGATACGTAATGTAGATAGTGCCAAGGTGTCTATGCCAGGACAGATTATAAAGTAAGTAGTGCATTCAAACTTTTTATTAATTTAATTAAACACATTTTGATGTTTGTGCAGCTGCATTACAAAAGAACTTGCCACCAACGAATTGCCACTGGCGGAGGATGAAAATGCAGATGCGAGCAGCACTTCAACGTTTACACATCCTTTTAGCATTTCCGAAGATGAGGAAACTGCAGCCAACATCAGCGAAGCACAATCAGATGAAGAAATCGAATTTAAGAAACCAGAAACAACCGTCAGCGAGTCACCGAAAAAGTTTGTTCAATTATTATCTAAGCTTTTGTTTCGTCTGTAAGTTAGATCTACGAAACATAAATATTAAGTTTTCTGTTGTTGTTTAGAATAGGAACATCTTTAACATTGAGTAAAATCACCACGTTTATCGCTAATGGACTCAACAAGCCGAGAACATCCAAATCTGCTATGATGGTTTGTTAAGCATACTTATTATAAAATATGTACTCCGTTTCAATATCTGACTATAAAACTACCTAAACGGTAAGATGACATACGTTGAGTTCAGCACAGTGTGGTCATGATATCAAATGTTGAACATGTGGGTGCACATGTATTTGATGCGTTTATTTTGTCCCTGTATAAATGATGATGATATGATGGCTATTTATTTGGAGAATATGTCAGTTTTTTTGAATGTTAGCTCAAGCCCTTGGCTTCCACCTTCACCTGCGGAACTAAGGAGGTTAAAATGAAGCTAGACGTATGCGCAACCATTAAGAGTGTTCCAACACCCTAGTACATTTTTATATTCTACATATTTTTCGATTGCTTGCTTGAATTCTTCGCTTAGGATTGACACCCACAAAGCTATTAAATGATCTGTCCTAAATTATGTAGCTCCTGTCTGCGCTCACTAATTGATTTCAAATGGGTCACAATCGCTAATATAATCAACTGCAGTCAAACAAGCCAACATAAAATTATAAATGTTATAAATTTGGCTTTCGTAGTTTAACACCAATTATTAATGTCCTGAGTGTGATCAATCATTTCTTTAACTGTCCATCATGTCCGATGCAATGAGGCATTTGAAATTATGGACGCATTCAATAGATGTAGCAGCGCCGCTGGGTGTTGGCACGTATGATTACTTTTTTAATATTTAATATAATTTTTTAATCCTTTGCAGATACACCTGGCGCATTGATCTCTCCAAATCTGAGAAATACTGGGTCGGTTGGTTTTCAGGTCTTAGCGAAAAATTTCTTAATCTTCGCTTGCCAAAACAACTTCTTCTCGCCAGCATCGACGGTCTGGATAAGGCGTTGACCGTCGGACAAATGCAAGGACGCTTTCAAATGCAGGTACTTGCACGTTGCGGCCATGCTGTACACGAGGATCGTCCACATGAAGTTGCCGAAGTTATTAGCGGCTATTTGATACGAAACCGTTTCGCCGAGGCAGCTGGCGAGTTTCGCTGTCAACTGCCGTCGTGTTAGATACTGGATCTGCGTGATGGCGCTTTCTACATAGAACGCATAAATAAGCAGAGATTAGCAGTGCGCAGCTAACTATTTTTGGATAAGATTATACTGTATGGTCAGTTAGAGCATGGGATTATATATACATTATAGAGATATACAAGTAAAAATACATAAATATTATTCTAGTATATTCGCGCATATATATTTCTAAACACTATTTATTGATTTCTATTCTAATTGTAATCTCTTAAACGCTGCCAATAATTTCTAAGCCTTGTTTCAAATGTACTCACACGAAATTTTTTAAATGCAAAAAAGTATCTGTTAAATGCACTTTCGTTTGCAATTTGATATATGTACGAATAATTGTAATATGAATTTAAGCGAACTAAATATTTATATCACTTCACATCTATATTGTAATACTTAATTGAGTGTCCAAATTGTAAAGACCCGATTTCATCTACCTACGGGCACAGCAGATGCTATTGCATTAAATACATTACTTAAAATTTTATTGCCAATCAGTTGTATTAATATTAAACTAAAATTTTAATGTTTAAAACCTACATATGTCTGTGCAGTTAATTTTTTAAAATACATTCCAAAGCTGTCTATAGTATTAAATAATATACAATATATCCTCCCGTCATAGTAAGGAAGATACAACTGTAAACACAAACTGCTTAGTCAACATAACGACAGCCGCTCTTCTTGAGCTTAATCTGTGCATCGAGAGCCTGAATGCGGCGCAAACGCTCGCTGATCTGTTCACGTATCTCATTGCGATACTTCTTGCCCTCGCCGAGCGCCTCCATTTCGGTCAGCCATTCGCTGCGTTCGTTGATTTGATCCAACACTAAAAAAAAAAAAATTATATATTTTGCTCTAAAAAATTGCAAATTAGCGAATCAGCACTTACTTTCATTGATGAGATCACCCTCGGTGACTTCGCGCTCACCATCCTTACGTGGCTTCAATTTACACTTTGATGTCAATGCCGGATCTGGAAGATAAACGCCACACATAGCATGCTGCAGTTCTGCCTTGGATTTCTCGCAGAGCTGACGATCATTGACCGGCGGACGATAGTAAGATTGCTCATAGGCACCACTCTCAACGATTTTCGATAAGCTCTTACGCTTCGCATTGCGTGCACGGCGCAGTATTGCCTCGGTTTCCTGGTCCGGGTCGTTGTTGGTGTTGATGCGTGGCGGTTCCGGCTTGGGCAACGGTTCTCCATTGCGCAAACTGTCATCGATCTGCTTGCGCATCAACATCGACATCTTGGACTCCTTGGCGAGTACTGTGAAAGAATTTACAAATTCCGTTGATATAAACTACAATTACGATTCTTATATTTACATTTTATCAAATCCGCCGTTTCCTTGCTGTACTCGACCTTAGGCCTATGGAACAATCCGCCCTGTGGAATGCGTTCACTCGGCCACATTGGTGGTTGTCCGCCGTTAGAATTCTGTGTTGATTGCGCCATTCTTCTTACTTTACAACAATTAATTACTTTTGAAACTTTAAACAAATATAAACCACCGTATAAGATATCTCGCAGTACTAATATTTTGCTGTCTTATTGACCTCGCTCAAGAACTGTTCGAGACTGTTTATTGATAGAAAACAATCTCATGGCAACCTGCGCCGTTTGTTCGAATGTGAGAAATTTGTTTATTTCAAAGTGATTTAAAAAATATTTTTATAAATATGGTTGCATATTATATATTCTTGATGTTAGAAACTGGCTGTCTATAAGCGGTGCACACTTCAAATGAATGAAATAAAGAAACGGTGTAGACCACTTGGTGCAACTACAAAACTTATTTCATATTTTTATTAATGCCAATGAAATAGATTTCTAAGAGGACGTATAATTTGGTATCATGGATCTTAAGTACATGACATATCTATCCATCCATAAGAAGAGACCACATGAAGTTTAAGGTTGATATTAAAAGAAAAGTAAACGGGTAACGCTAACTTCGATGGAACCGAAGCTTAAATACTCTTCACACTTTTTATTGGTTCAGTAACGTTGGAATATCTGTAACTAATGATCTTCCAATACATAAGAGCTATCGAGCTAAGATTACCGCCATTGGTTCAGTTCCAGCTCCTGAGTTTTTTTTCATTGGTATCTAGAAATTAATTTAAATAATTTGAAGTGCGATTTAACTTGTATTCGTTTATTCTGAGAGCTTGTATGACGTGCGTTGCTATTTAACTATTAATTATGCTTCAACTTTCACATTATGTGGACAAACATATGAAATCCAAAATGGAGATACCACGAATCGCTGGTTCCGCCTAGTAGTATACAGGGTGCGTGCCTCTACTATTCACAAACCAGTTCCAATCGGTTGCATGAAATACTGAAGAAATACGAACGCAGGGGCTTCAAAAGACGTTACAGGTAACGAATCATGGTTATATCCGTATGAGCCGGAAACAAAACAGCAATCGACCGTGTGGGTGTTCCAAGACGAGCCCAATGCAACAACAGAATGGATCATCAATCGTACAGCCCTGATTTATCACTCAATGATTTTGGAGATGCCTCAATCGGAGAGAGAAAGTGCTTCGAAAATTGGGTGGAGCGAATGCAAAAGTGCATAAAAATTCATGAATAATGTTTTGGAAAACAATAAAGCGCATCCAACCACCCTTACTGATCATAAAACTGAACTTTGAGGCAGACATATTTCACTCCTCCCACTTCTCACTGTACGTATAAGTGCCTTATAACACATTTTTTAATGTATGAAAATAAAAGGGAGGACGGAAGCATCATAGGTCGTTCAAATTCAATTGCTTATAAAATCGTCCTCTAAATGACCGATTTTGATGAATTTTTTGATCCGTCTGCCTGGCTAAACTACAACTCATTTCGAGTTTTTGTATGAAATAATTTTATTTATTTGTTAATTTTGATTCTAAAGAAAATATTTGATAAAGGCTGAGATCGGACCACTAAAAAGGGGAGTTCTTATACAAATCATTAGGAACAGGGTATCTCATAGTGGACACCCACTACACAAGTGCAGCGGTCTTCCTTGTTTATATGTATATGCAAATTATATGGCGACATATGCCATTTATTGAAAAAGAACAAATCTGTTGTTAAAGATCGAACAGTAAGTAGAAGTATTATCATTTTTTGGGAATTGTCAAATTAAAATAAAACAGCAATTGTTTATCCCGGTAAAACGTTTGCTCGGTGTATATTGCTCTCGGCACAGTACCGTATAGATAAATCTTTACATTTTTACTTCTTAAAAGTGCATAAATTTTGTCTTAGTAGGATGCTCCCACTACGCACTACGATGATAAATCGCAGAAGTCTTGTGGGACGTCTGACAAATCGAGCTTAAGAATTAGAACAACGAAAAGAAAAGAATTTTATTTGGAATTATAAAATATGACATTTTAATTTGAAAGACAAATTCCCAATTAAAAATGGAATTCTTGCATAGTCTATGTAGAGTAGCAGGCAGTTGCTCCCCATCTGTCATATCTCATAATTTATTTAACGCAGATGTGTGAGATTTGGTACACATACATATAAAAGACTCCTGTGGAAATAAGATTACAGCTCCGTGTATTATAACAAATAAATAATAATGCTCTGATTTTGGAATTCAAAAAAAGAAGCTATTAAGATGTCAGTGGTGTTCGATTCAAACTCTGTATTTCCACAATATATGCGTTTTGGTTTACTTATTATGTATATTGAATATTTTGAGGTTTAAGAAACATTTCGGCAATTCCAAAAGTCTGAAGAGCATTTAAGCACCGATTTCGCTGTATTATATTCAAAACACATAATTAATAAATGAAAATGCTTTCGGAATGTTTATGTTGTAATTGAAATAATTTATTTAAAATAAATATGTTTGTAGGTACGTATGCACATAACTCTTTTTTAATGTTTTTTTTTTTCTTTAAACTTTAAAGTTTTTTTTTCAATTCTTTGTTCATCGTCAGTTTTATAATTTAATTAATATATTTTTGTATTAGTTCAAGTTTTAATTAGCTACTTATTTTGTTGAACGAGCTATTTCGAAATATTCAATTATTTGTATTTTTTTTTTAAGTTTCTTTTTCTAAATTTATTACTAATGTTCATCAAAGAGAGTAGGAGTAGAAATACAATTTCTCTTCAACGCGTTACTGGGTATCTCTTTGTAAATATATTTGCACTTGAATATTGGTACAATATTTTGCGTTCATTTGAGTGCATACATTAGCCAAAATAAAAATGGAGTCTTATAAAGAGTCTAGAGAGTGAGGAGGAAGAAAATAAAAAAAAAAGACTATTTGATTTCGTTTTTTTTGTTGTCGGCCTGGTCCACACAGTCGATTGGACGCGACTTTTTTTACTATTTTTTTTTAAAATTTTTTTTTTGTTTTTACTTTTGTTCAACTCTGCATTTTTTTTTTTTTTTTTACATAAACCATTTCGTTTTGTTTACATGTTTCTGAAATTAAATTATAGTAATAGAACGTTTCGTATATATATATATATATCGAATATCGAATTGAAATTATTACAATACAATTATAAACTAATACAATGACAAATGTTGCAAAAACACACCTTTTTATACTTATTACATAGAAAATTGTATGCTTACATTAAAAGAAAAAACACTTTTGACTTAATAAAACAATGTTTGCGCTTAGTTAATTGTTAATAATAGATATACAAACTATGTATTTCGGTTGCATACAAAACATAAATGAAGCGCAAAAACATTTTACAATAATTGAAGACTTTTGTGTTCGTCTTGTCTATAAAAAATAAATCTATGTTCTGTTTATATTTCAATGCTGAATATTATTATAAAATTTAAAAACAATTTACTACTTAAGTTAAAATCGGGCAGCAGTTACTACATAAAAATAAAAAATCAACTAAAGTGAACATTTTACAACTTGCCATAATATTGTGTGTTGATTTAGCTTAAATATTTTATGTATATATATTTGCGTGTCGTTCCTTTTTTTTCTAAATTAATTTGAAAGTATTTAAATATATATATTGTATTTAATATATATGTAACTATGTATATATATGTCGTCAAATCGTTGATTACGCTGCTTATGCATGTCTACATATTTTTCATTAAAAGCGCGTTATTTAAAATATTTAAATTTTTAGATTTCAACGAAGAAAAAACTAAAAGTAAATTGCTAACTCAAAACATTTCAATTGAAATTAAATTACGAAAATTATATTAAACTACAAACGCATAAACTATTATGTATGTATATAACTATATATATATATTGTATGTATATATGAATGTGTGTGTATGTATATAGCACACGTCTTAAATGTAGATGAAACAAATTGTTTACACAGAAACTTTTCAGCTAAATCTTTTACATGCACATTTTTGTTTTTCTTTGCCCATTTTTTGTAGGGTGTTTTAAGTTTACACATTAATTCTTCACTTTGTTCTTAATAGTTTTTTTGTTTTAAAAGTTTAATTCAGCAATTACATTCCGATAAACAATTACACATTATATATTGTAACATTTAATTACATACTCAATCGTTCATTGGCTTCAGCAAGCAAAGTTTTTGATTTATTATTATTTGTTTTGTTGAAGTTTTGGTGTTTATCAAATCTCTCACTTTCGTTTTTCAGTGTTTAGTTGCGGAAAGTAATCTTAGTCAGTCTCATTTGTCACGATGCAGAGTTCACATGTTTGTTTTTGTTTTTCTTTTTATTATTATTTTATAAATGTGTTTTTGAGTTTTAAAGAAATGGTTTATTTTATATGTATGCTCCAATATTATTGTGTATGAATACTCCATTATTATTTAGCAATTACATTTTTTTCGCTTAAAATGTGTTTTGTGTTTCACTTCCTTTTATTTAGCTTTTGTTCAAAAGTGTGGAAAGTTTTGATTGGCCAAATTTTCCTAAGGAGTATATACAATAAATAAATAAATTATTTTTTTTTTTTTTAAATAAAACTGCTCTACATGTTGTGATAAGTTCACTGAAATTAATCCATAATCACAGGGATTATACTACAAACATATACGAGTTGCACATTGCGCGATATAATATTTATCTCTTCCTTCCACACATAAAACTAGAGTGTACAAATGAATTATAAACTTAAGATCCAATAATTAGAGTCCCTATTGACGAGTATTTGGCCAACATTTGCAACAGTTTACTAAATTAATTATTATACGAAAAATACCGCTGACAAACAAGAAAAGCAAATTTGTAGATCCTGCGCTCATAATAGTTGTATTATATTGTGCAAATGTAGGCAACGGAAAAAAATTGATATTAACACGTACGCAACGGATCTTATAGACTATATAGTACGTTTATACGATGGAGTTATTCATGACATTTCATGAAAAGTCAAAAAAAAAAAAAAAAAAGTGCGTATAAACGCTTATACATGAAATGTAGTTTATCATGAAAAAATTTTGTGAATAAGTTTCTATTTCATGTGTTTCTTTCTTTAGTTTCCAAAAACGGAAACAACACAATTGCGGTTAGTTGAGCCTTTTTTAGATTCGTCTGCATTACATAATAGTATTTAATATTTAATAATAAATTAATTTAAACATTTTTGCTATATATTTTTTACTGATACATGTTGCTACCTCGTTTAAGAGTGGCAACTTTGAGTTAATCTCATGAAATTGTAAATATCGTATAAATAGCGATTTTTCTTATTCGTTCTTTAAGATCGGACACACATACGGACAGACGCGAGACTTTAATTTAAAATGATTAATTTATAATTTTTAACTTGTAGATAATTATTTTGCATTACAAATAATTATTCGCTTCAGCTAAAATTTTTACGTATAATAACTAATCTACATGTTCCAATATAATTTGAAAACTTTAAGCTTGACATTACACACATTATGAACAATATGCCATCATTAAATTAAACTAATTTTCACATAAATTATTAAACAATACACATACAATACCAATCAATTAAAATTACCTAACATATATTTTTATAATAACAATTCACAATAACATACACAGAAGAACAATTATATATATAAAAAAAAACATGACAAGGCCAAGCCAGCCAAACAAATAAAAACGTTTCAACAATCAAAGTCAAAGTTCATCATAATCCAACGTATCCATTATTTTTTTTTTTTATTTAATTAATTGCCTGCTCTGTCATCTGCAGACAAAGCGTTTCTAATTGCTCCAGGCTCTTGTAGTCGTTCATTGCATTCAATGCTGATACGGATGCTGCCATCGATGGCTGATATTTGTCCTTCAAGGACGGTGATGTCGCCGTTTTTGACGACGTTGACAAATTATTTAAATTGGCAATGAGTTGTGTGGTTTCATGCGTTGCATTTGTTGTTGCATTTGTTACTAACGCCAAGTGTTCTGAATTGTTATTCGCATTTGTCGGCGTTGTTAGACAACAGTTGCTACAATTATTATTACTACTATTACAACAACATTGTTGATGTTGCTGCTGTTGCGGCGCAAGATGCGAATGGTGATTATGATGCTGATGATGTTGACTGTTGTTGACAAGACATTGATTGCTACTATCGTTGTTGTTGTTATTATTAATATTTCTAATACTATTACTACCACATAGGCAATTATTGCCAGCAACCGCGGCAGCAGCTGCTGTAAAATTATTACCAACAGCAGCTGCTGCCGCGGCAAGCAGTTGCAATTGTTGCTGACTAATTAGATTATTATTTAATATATTACTATTGTTGTTGTTATTGTTATGCATCAGTATGTGTGTTGGCGTTGCACTTTGCATAATACCACCACCACCGCCACTACCACACTGTTGCTGCTGTTGTTGTTGATCTTCATTGCTACTAACCATGACAACAGCGGCCATTGTTTTCTTTGGCTGCTGCTGCTGTTGCTGATGAGCAGCAGCACCATCTGGCGCAATTATATTAGCCGCAGCAGCCGCTGCTATTGCCATACTATTCATATTACTGTTGTTGTTATTGCCATTGCTACTGAGTCCATTGAGACTTGGCTTACGTTGCTGTTGTTGTTGATGAGATCTCGAAGTCGGTGCGGCGGCATCCACTAGTTGCATAGTGGCATCATTAGCAGCTGTATTTGTCATTATGCCCTGACCAGGTTTGAATATCATTTTTTGCGCCTGCTGCGGTCCACCAGAGACAACAATCAGATTATTAAGTGAACGACGATGATGCTGCTGTGGCGTTTGTTGCGGCAATGAAGGAAAATGTTGCTGTTGCATTAGCTGAATGTGTGGCGGCACATTTTGCTGCTGTTGTTGAATATGATTTGTTACCTGCTGGCGTTGTAGCTGCTCCTGATGGTGTTTCATTTGTCCATGTGTTGTCTGATTGCCCATGAAACTAGGATATGATGAACTTTTGTACTGATGCGGCGATTGATTGTTATAACCATTGTAGTCAATACCAGCTGCAATAGGCTGTTGCACATGAAACGGTCCCGACATACCCATTGGGAAACCCAACATATCGTTCGAGTTTTTACGATGATTGATGCGATCGTTGCTGCCGTTCTTTGGATCACACTTGCGATTCTTACCATTCCATCTGCAATAAATGTGGTTACAAATCATTTTACATTATAATATTTTCATATATTACCTTGGTTTACTTAGATTGCAATTGTTGCTGCTCTTGATGTGATGCATTTTTGGTCCCATTGACATTTTCAACTTAGACAGCTTGAATTTAAGCTCCTTAAGTTGATTGGCGTGATTGACAAATGCTTCATTGTGTATGGAACGATCTAAAATCCACATGAATATGCCTAACGCCTCCTCGTCGTTGTAGGGATCCTTTTGCAGCGAGGCACTCACCAGATCAATTACGCGTAGAAAACGCAAACCGATATTCTCTTCACCGGAATTTTGTGCTACCGCTTCAATCGGTTTCATTGGTGTTAGCACTATATTTGTCATTTCTTCTACCACATTGGCCATAATTGTCTGATTTGTATGGAAATCCTTTTCTATTTGAGCCAGTACACTACCACGTTCTTTGAGCTTCTCAATGCAAAGTGCTAGTTTGTGCGAAGCGCCTTTGGTGACACCAACGCTTTGCAGGAAGTCCTCAGTAATTTGTAACATTTCCTCATAGGTCATATTCTTAAAAAGTTCGATGTATTTGTGCAGTCGCAATGACTTAAGCCAGAGACCAATGCCGGACATGCCAACATTACGTGTCTGGAATTTAATATAGTTCGGCTTGTACTCGTCCAGACGTGTATCAGAGCCGCTGTTCATCAAGACGCCGCCGCGCTGATGATGTTCGATGGAAAGCGAAAAACTGCGCGGTTTATTGGCATACTGCGCAAGGTTCTCTGTTGAATTGGAACAATTGTCGTTGACCGTGATTACAGAGGAGTTGGAGGATGACGATGCTGAAGAGATCGTTTGTGTTGTTAGACTATTAGAGCGGCGCGTTTTAAGCGCAGCAAGTTTGCTATCCAAACTCCAGCGATTCATATCACCAAACTGATCGTTTACGTTAGCCATGAGTATCGAAGCATAAGGCTGCAAGTGAAAAATACGCATATTAGTTACATTATTAATCTGAGTTATGTTATACATGGTAAATATTAAACAATTTATTGTATTTACCTGACCCGGAACAAATTCACCGGCCATTTCGTCTAGGCTTGCTAAAGAACTTGGCTCAAAATCTATTATTTCGGTGCCATTTTTTGAAAATGAGGTATCATTATCGTCGTTGCCATTTTGCATATTGCAGCTGCTGGTATTGTTGCAGCCGACGGCACCGCCGCCACCAATGAGGCTAATCATTGTGCTGTTCCCATTACCAAAAAGACCGCCGGCGTTGTTGTTGTTGGCAGTGACGTTTGCGGCTGCAGCAACGCCATTCACCAGTGAGGAACTGTCTGCGAGACCAGCGCCAATGGATAGGCCTAAACTATTTTGACTAGATGCTAATTCGTTTAGTGTAATACCATTTAATTTATCACAGAGGGGATTGATGCTGACATTCTGACTGTTGCTATTGCTACTCCCTCCACTCACGGCGACACCAGCGCCACCAACACCAACAGCAACGTTGCCCCCACCAGTACAGCTGTGAGAATTTGTCCAATCATGCAGCAAATGCGTCGGAGGTGGTGGCAAATGGAGTTTGTGAAGCAGCTGCTTGCTTGGTGGCGCTATGGTCTGCCAATCTCGTGCGGTATTCGACGATAACGATGTCGAATAATTGTTATTCGACAAACTTCCCAAGGAGGATGTTACAGATATATTAGAAGCAGATGAACAGGATGCTCCGGATGAAGAACATGTCGAAGATGATGTGCCAGATGCAGCGCTCAAATGCTCTGCACTCAGATGTGGAGATGGCTGTAGAAAATAACTTTGATTTGTCAAACCCGAGGCTGTGGCCTGTATGTGATCCTCTAAATGCCGTAGCCAAACATTTAGAGATCGTCTATCGTCGCTAGTAATGGCAGGATGTATAAGCAGATACGAGAAAATCTGCTGCACCAGCTCCGTGGATACAATCTGCTGCATTGTGTCCTTTACAGCGACTGGTATCAATGCTAAATAGATGACTTTCGCTTCATCATTGCCTGGTTTCAACAACGGCAACATATGCAGCACCTCGTGCAGTATATCCTCCTTGCGCGCGTACAACTTACGCTCATCACATTGTGAAGATGTGGTTATCTGAAAATCGGATCCATAGCATGATGGCACGGAATCCTTGTCGGATGATGATGACGACATTGTATCGAGCAAATCACCCGGTTGAAACGTCTTATAGGCATTGAGTAAGGTTTGCAAATACGAAGCATTATTCGCATTTATGTCAACTACAACGGTGCTCAAATTTGAGCCATGTGAGCCCATATTCTGTGTCAAATTGTTGTCTATGGAATACTGTAGAAACTTTAGTGTCGGGTAACGTAGGCGCTTCAACAGCGCGTACATAACCACTGTACGCTCGCAATCGTTCCACCTCTCAAAGAGATTGGTCACTGTGGTCACCTGCTCACAAAAGAGTGCAGTCGTCGTCGTCGTCGCCGATGGTGTTATCGACGATGTCGTCAGTGATGGAGGATTAGGGCTAATCTTGCCGGCAATGCTGCCGCAATTGTCTGTTATTTTAGCTTTGGTGTTGTTGTTTTTGTTGTGGACGTAGGTATATGTATTAGCTTGCTGATGTAGCAATTGTTGAGTTGGGTTTGGTATTCCTGCCACTAGAGCGACATGGTTCATAGAAGTGTTGCTATTATTATTGGTTGGCAGCTCGGCGTTACCGGCGTTTTTGCTGCTGCTAATAATGATATTATCCGTATTTGTATACTTCATTTTATTTTGTAGTGCCTTATTGTTGAAATCGTTGTGGCTGTTCGTGTATTCGGTAGTGATAATAGTTATTTATATTCCTTAAAATTTTGCAAACAATTTCTTATTTTTGGTTTCTTGTATTTCTTTGACTGACCGTGATAACTGAAAATAGAAATATACAGTTTGTGTAAATAAACCAGAGTCGTTTAAATTTATTATGAAAGTATTTTCTATTTATTTATAAGATCCAGTTTAAGCTGCTTAGATTCTACAGTTTTTCTCAAATGCTAAAATAAGTGTCATCAAATTGATTAGAAATATTCTTTATGAGTTTAGTTACAAACACTTAAATCACTTGAGCCATTTGACGTCACTAAAATCATAATCTTTAACGTATGTAAATACGAGTGTAATGAACAATTCCCGCAAATAGTTCTGCGAAATTATAAAAAAAAAAAACACGTGATGGAATTTTTACAGCGATAAAGAATAAATCGGACATGTTTCACATGAAACACAAACAGATCTAAACACAATTTTTAACAAAAGGTTCACCCGAAAAGATGCACAAATCAAAATTTAATCATATATCCGAAATATTCGTGCTAATTTGTAAAATTGACAAATGTGCCCAAAAAATTGGGCAAAATAAAAACAGAAAAAGTTTAATAAATACGAAAACGAAATTAGCATTCACTGATATTGTGAATCTGTACTGTGTTTATTACAAAAATAAATAGTTAAAAAGTTTAATACGGTAGCAACGAAGCACTAAATACTCTTCGTAAATAAAATGAAGATTTAGTTGTGAAAAAATTATTGAGTTTACAAAAATTTAGCCATCTTAATATAATTACTTTTTACTATATTTTAGACCAAACCAATATTAAAATGGAGTTAGTTTCTACTCCGTACTTGTCAGCTCCTTCGTATAAACATTAAGTTATTTGGTGGCAGAGTATAAACTGTTGAACTTTCAAAACAATAAAATCAAATTTTTTTTATTGCTTTATAACCATGAAATAATGAAACAATCCGAACACTTTTGAAACCTTTAATGAAGTATATTCTACATAAATGCCAATAGATATGGAAAGCGTAGGCCTGGATTTTCCAGAAGGAAGTGATGCTGCGGTCGCTACTGATATCGGCGATTTAGCAAGCAGTTCTCGGATATTTAGAGTTCTTGGTGCAATGTAATGCTGAAAAAGATCGTCATTGAAAGCAGACAAATTTGTTGAAAACAAGGAAAGACTAATAAAAACTTTACGAACTCAGCAACATAAATGTTAATGCTTACGAAGTAGTTTACTAAATTCCATTGTGATCGTACCAAGACAAGTGACGCCAAACGTTCAGAACTCTCAAAAGAACGTCACCTCAGAAATCGTAGATATAATCAATGAAACGATGAGGAGGCTGAGGACATAAGAAAGTTATCTGCGCATAAGCGCAACCATGTCACCACGTAAATGAAATGTTTGCCGAACGATATTTTGAATTGTTTCGTTATCGTAGAAGAAACATGGATCCGTCACACCACAGATCAAGGGACAACATGCACCAAAGAAGGCCAAGGTGTGTCTGTCATCCAAGAAGGTTATGTACAGCTCTATTGGCTGCACGTAGTGTCATTCACATCGATTTCCTTGAAAAGTGTTCAACTTTAACCGTCTAATATTATTTGATAGACTTACACAGTTTAGTCCTTTTATTATAGAACTTTATGGGAACTACATTGTACAATAGTCTGTTTGGAAACTATTTGGGCTCTATTAGCGAAATCAACGTAAAATCCTTGCACATTTATGATTAAGTAATAAAAAAGTTTTTCATACAAAATGTATAAATTATATGTAATTGTAAGAAACATATACAGGATGGACCATTCAAACACTCCTCATCGACCAAGTAGACTTTTGACATGGTACAAATTATGACAGTCGAAGAAGCTGTTATCGTAAAGACCTTAAATCAAAAATGGGTTTCAGTTGTACTGAGGAGCGATTAGTTTCGTTTAATAGAATCTCTCTCTTCCTATAATTCATAAAAAAACTATTCACCACAAACGGTTCACAGAGCATGCAATAGAGTATAATTTCCCCACAGCCCACCATTATTGTGAACATTATTTTGTAGTTCCTCAAAAGAAAATGACTATCGATGCTTACTTAATAAATAAAAGAACCCTTTTACTCCACATTTATGCTAAAATAAATTATAACAGTCAGACAAAAATTTTCATATATTTAATAGGGCATGTGAAACTACCACTTATAGGGTATAAAACACGTTTGCTGACGCTTTGGGTAGACAATATATCAATAATAATCTTATAAATCATTATTGATTCAATAGATTATAATTAAAACAGAAAAAAGGTGCAAAAATCCATTGCAGACGATAATTGATCGATCCGATCGTCTTTGAAATCAAGCGATGACGTGTAGAAAAAAATTATATATGGTGACTATGGGAAAACATTTGACATGGCGTCAACCAGTATAGCAAAAAAAGTGGCGCAGAGCAGTTATATAGAAATTTAGAAAGAGATGTACAATTAAAAAAAAAAATGCGCCTAAATTACATTTCGTGCGAAATTCGAACATTCAAATCGGTTAAATTTGTTGTTGCTCAGAATGCGAACATTAATCGCTAGTTTAAATTGTTGTAATTTGCTTGGTGGTTGATTTTGTTGCTATACTTTATTACTTGTTGTAACTACTTTCTTCTCTTTTGTTGTTGTTGCTATTATCTCTGCTGCTGTGACAACTACTGTTATATTTTTTTCGATGCGTGAAGAGTAACTTAAGTAGCGAGAGAGAGAGTGAAAAACTATTACACTTACAAATTTTTTTTTTTAAAGAATTTTTTTATTACAATTATTTCAAAAATTTTATCCAGTTCTTTGTTAAATCAAATCCATAATTTAGCTTTCATTTTTAAGCCAAACTCTCACTGCTTTCTTTCACTTCTTACTCTCTATCTCTTTCTATTTTTCTCTTTCGCACACAACGTTATTTTTAATTCGAATTTGCTGCACTTGGTGCAGTTCGAATAACGGTATAGATCTCGGACATTTGAAAATGCAGCTTAAGATTTGAGGTTATGGAATAATTTTTTCTTGAAATATTTTTTATATAAGTTTATTTCATATTTTTTTACGCATATTGGAGCCGGCTTTATGACTAACCAAACTGTAAAGAACAATGAACATGCGATCTTTCGATCTCCGCGGAGCAATAACTTTGAACGCAAGGTTCAATATACTCACTCACTTTTCACCTGTATATGGCGGTGTATTCTCGTCGTCGTCGTTGTTTGTGGCGGCAACTTAGAAACTTAGCAAAATGAAGTCAGCATAACAATTTGCATACATATGGACACACACTCAAACATTTATATGAAAAAAACTTAATGAAAATAAAGTCCATCAAACTTGTTTCAATAGCATCAACATTTTGCGTATATTTAACGAATAAATAAATACTAGTACGAGAAATGACGAAATAAATAAATAAGTATCAGCTTTTTTTTTTGCCCAGCAAATTGCAATAAAAGGACTTTGAGTCGAGTGTTACATCGACGACGACGACTGGTGGCGACTGAAACGCATTGCCTACATTCAAAGATGGTGAAGCAGCAAGCAGCATGCGTTCCGCGCCTCTTTTCCATACCCTACCAACATAATGTGAAATGGCTATTATAAATTCGTTAGAATGTTTGTAAAATAATGAAGAGTCATCAAAAGAGTCAGCAAAGAACATATGCATATATATATGTACATACAGTTACATATATATATGTAATTGTTTAAGGGTGAACGATATATCACCACCTCTGTTTTTTTTTTAAAATTCTGTGCATTCATTTATACTTTCCACCGCGTCTAGCAGCTGCTTGACTCAAGATGTAACCGAGTTCTGGTGAATGTAAGCAATTGTTGTTACAATATTCCTAATATCGGCAGAATATAATGAAGTTAATACGTTTAGAAAAAGAAGTAAAATGTAACAAAAAATTTCTAATTGGATTTTTACATGTTTCAGAAGAAAATCTCTGATTGCTATATATCATAACAATCTATTAGTATTCTTAAGAACCATGGAAACTTTCCATATGCAAGAGCATGTATAAAATAAAAATGTAAAATAATCTTCCAAGTACCGACCGATACAATAATCTTGCTATAGGTAGGCTAAAATATAAAAAATATGTAATGAATATCCTAAAATGTATGAGAACGATCAGTATGGGATTCATTAGGGTGAAACCGTGCAATTGGAACTCCAACCACTAAATTAATCTTGAAACTACATAGCATTAAAGCGAATTTCTACTAAAATTATCATGCATCTTTACTTAATTTAAGATGTTTTTAAGGCACTGTAAAATTATTTTTAATATACAATCGATTTGTGCTATTATTTGTATTTAAAATATTTTTCCCAATTGACGTTTTGTGTAAAGCGTATTTCAGCTTCGGTTTCGTCAAAGTCAACTTTTACTTATTTTTTTTCCACGAAGATTTAAAATACGAAAGCAGAGAATACGAAAAGTTGGAGACGAGCAAAGAATGTAAAACGCAATAATCACCAAAACAACAACAATGGTCGCCAATAATCCCGTTTTGATGATTGTCTTGTCGTTCTTTCTGCAGTTGGCATGTCGCCCCTTATTACTATTGTTGTTGTTATTATAATTTAAAATTGGGGGAGCACAAACACAGACCTTGTAAATGATTTTCTGCATTTGTGTACGAGCGCGTGTTCCCTCATTTTGTCATGTATGCATGCGACTGTGTGTGTGTGTGTAAGTTCAAATGCAACGGTATGCGCTCATCATTTAATGACGTCTCCGTTGCAGTTTAATTCAGTGAGCAGAGCAATATGCGGCAATTTGTGAGACAGAGAGGAAACGACAATGCAGCATTTTTGCACACAATATAAGAGCAGAATATAATTTCATGTTCAAGTAGTATTTGTTGTTTGTTTTTGCAGTTTATCGCTTGAATATAAACACCACCCTGAAGTAATTCCAAATGCAATCGCCATACCATCACAAGCATTTAAATAAACAACAAACACCGCCTACACAATATAATTCCCCGATTGATTCGAAACTACCCATCGATGAACACACACACACAACACACACACATATATACATTATAAGCTTGTGCCAAAATCGTTCGCTCGTTTTGCGTTCGTTTGTTCTATTTTTCCCAATTACTTTTTGCTTTCTATTCGCTGTTGCTGCTGCTGCTACCGCCACCGATGAATAAATTTCTCAGCATAAAAAGTAGAGTTGGTAGATGTCTAGCGGGGCAGAGCGATGAGTACAAGGCGAGAAATTGTGCAAACCTTGAAATTATTTTCTGTTGCAATACTCAGTCTCCATTTCGAGATTACTTAAACACACAAAACAGACATACATACATATGTATGAGAAAAAAGAAAAAAGTGTGAAGGAACTAATGACAGACAGACAAAGAAGTGGGCGGTAGGGCGCTCGAAGCAGTGATGGAATTTCAATTGTTTTGAGCTATTTTTTTTGTTTGTTTTGATATTGGATATGATTTGTTTTCGTTGCTTAATTGATAAATTTTCACCTTTAGATAGCACTTTACGCTTTCGGTGCATTAAATTTTGCCACGGAAGTCTCGCCACTTCATGCTTTTTTCTTTTTGTTTCACACTTTCGCGCAGGCGACGACGGACGTCGTCATTAATTTTTTCTTTTCTTTATACTTTGGCGTTATTTTGGATGACTTTCGGCACTCTTAGGAACCACACAAACGCGATTTAACGTTACACATTCTTCCTGTGTGTAATTTTTGCGTTAAATTTGTTTTAATTAATTTAATTTGTGTTTCACCATTCAGATTTGTTTTTTCGCGAAGCATTAATTATTTCGTGTAGTGATGGCCTGATACTGCATTTCACTATATGAGTACTTTATTACTTGGAAATAACAGTAAGTACTTTACTCGAATAAATGTATCGTTAGCGTGTATCGATAGTTCTTTGCAGCTGTTTATTAGTGATGGGTAAAAGTGAACCATTATTTGGTTTCTTTTTCGCACTTCTGTAGCTTCTCCCACTTAAGTGTGCTCTCGCTTACACTCGCTCAGCACTGTTCTTTTATTGTTGTTTTTACTCTTTACTGCAGCAAAGAAAAGTGCATTAAAATGGTAAATAAATGGAAATTATGTAGTTAAATACAATGCAACAACATTGGTAGTTCAACGCCTAGAAATGCAAAAAATCCATTAAAAAGAAAACGGAAAAAACAATTTCTTGCGTTCTGTAAATTAGCAGCTGAATTGATTGTTGCCCACCGACCGCATAGCAACAACAACAACAGCAAAATTAAAGAATAGAAAAATTTTGAATACGAAAAGAAGGAAACAACAAAAAAATGTTTGCACAAACCGAATCGCAAAAGACCAGCTTTCTGGAGCACACAAAAGCTGCACGAGAGGAGCGTGCGTTGGAGAAGAAACGGGAGAATGCAGCGGTCAAGCTGCAAAGTTGCCTCAAAGGATTCATTGCCCGACAAAATTACCAAAGAAAAATAATGTAAGTTCAAAATACTCCCCATTCACTTCACACTTACGCTCGAAACACAGCCTTAATGCTGGAGGTTATCGAAGCGTTTGGGTGTAGCCTGTTTTATGTGTACATATTTTGAATTCAATGGAATCATATGCATATGCATTTTTAGCACGGACTTTGACCAACTCTTCAGCGCTTATGCTAACGCTGAAGAGTTAGGTGATGGAGGCGCCGCTGCGGAGGATCATCCGGACGTGGAGTTAATGCCAGCTAAAAACGCTTACCTTGTGGTACGTCGTTTTTTGACGCGTGCACCGACCACTGAAAGAACAGCCAAGCGTATCGATTGGCTTTGTCGCTATCTGAACAAGGCAATGGAAACGGAGAACCCCAAGTTGTCATATGCCGTGCTGTGTGTGCACAAGGATCGTAGTTTAGCATGGATCTTGCATATTAAACTGTTGCTGATGCAGTGCATGGAACTGCTTGAGAAACTGAAGCCGGAAAACCATGCAGATAGTATAACGCTGGCGCTGTATCTGCATACACTGGTTACTTTTACCTCTCCAAAATCGTGGGCGATATTGCGTAGCAAACAGTTTGAAAAACTACAACCAGCTATGCAAAAGATATGTGCCAATATACAGGGCCATTTGGTGCAGAACGGTTTCTTTAAAACGATGCGTGTAAGTAGCCTAAATGATGTATAGAGAATATTAATTAAACTAAAAGCTTGTCTTTTCCAGACCATACTGCTTAAGGGCACTGTACGTGAAGAACTTACGATCAAGCCTGTTACGCTGATTGCCGTAATTACGCTGTGCATGCGTCCACTGATCGACGGAGACTTTAGTCGTAATTTACTTTCACAGTTTCTCACTGAGATACTCTCTGTGCCCGCATTGATATATCATCTGAATCAAAGTGCGCCGCAATGCATTGAACAGTTGAGCGCATCATGGATACTTAAGCGCGGCTTAAGCATATCGGAGGATTTTACTTGGTTTCAGGATTTTGGTGCACTCATACCCGGCACGAAAGCGCTGGCGTTTCTTGGCAACCTCGTGAATATGTTCAACTGCGAGAATATGGCCGAGGCAAAGCTGCTGGCGTATCCATTGCTGACTGTAAGTAGGTGTAATTTAATATTTGCACAAAAATACTAAATAATATTTTTGCACCGGTAGAACACTACCACCATATTGCTGGAGACGATACCAAACACTGTCACAACCAAAGGAGGCTTTACGCAGTGGCATGAGCTGTTAGGTTGGCATATGCCATCTTCTGAGCCGGCGCAAAACCAAAACGTTGGTCTAATCAAGAAGCAGTTTCATATGCTATGGGATCATCGTTGCATCAAGTTGTTGCTGGGTGATGTGCTGAAGCAAGTGAACACCGATTATGAACGCATTGAATTTCAACCACCGCAGCTACCATCAACCAGTAATCTTCTGCGACGTGCATTGGAACGCAGCTCGACGCGCGGAACACCATGTCTGAAAAATGGACGACAGTGGCGCAAGTTGGACAGTAGCGATGTGATGCAGATCTCACGCATTTGCGGCATGTATTACGCAGCGCTGAGCACGTTGCCTCAAATGAAATTGGACATAACCACAGGCATCTGCTATAATGACAATGTGTTATACGATCTCTGGTTGCTAATCACTTCCCTGGGCCCGAATTGTGCAATGAAAGATTTTTTAGAGATGTTCAAGTGCGAGAGTGGTATACAAAAACCACAGACGGCAATGCTGATGCTTTTCTGTGACTGCATGACGCACTATGTGACGTAAGTTGGCTTGACGATTAGATGGATGATTAAATGTTATAATCACGTACTATTTTTGTAGCATTTTGGATGAGTATGAGATGTATACAGAGCAGAAACCATTCCTTCTCAATGATTACGTTTTGCTGACGTATTTTCTGAATAACATACTATATAAAATCATCAATGATAGCGTTTTTGGTAATATATAGCCAAGTTCTTCATTTTGTTGTATTATTTTTAAAACTTTTGATTTTTGATTTTAGGCATAAAAAATGTTGTACAGAATCCGGTTTTCATCTCGTTGCACACGCTGCTATTATGTTTATACCGACGTGATTGCCGGCGCCCGTATACTCCACCCAACCATTGGTTAATACCCGAAGTCAAACCTTCCACTTTCATCAGCGATCTGGAAAAGGCAAAACGAAATGCTGTGTTGCTGCTGCAGAAGATGCCGCACATTATACCGCATGAGGATCGTGTTAAGCTCTTTCGTAAATTCGTGCAGAACGAAAAGGCAGTTATGGGGCTAACTGAGAGTGCATGCGCCTCACCGCGATCTGCACTGATTGTCATACATCGTGAACGAATTGTTGAGGATGGTTACAGACAATTGGCTTTATTGCGAGCACATGCTTTGAAAGGAGTCATTCGTGTGCGTTTTATAAATTTACAGGGTTTACACGAAGCCGGCATTGATCAGGATGGTGTTTTCAAAGAATTTCTCGAAGAGACTATCAAGAAGGTTTTTGATCCATCGTTGAACCTCTTCAAGACTACCTCGGATCAACGGTTGTATCCTTCGCCGATTTCATACGTGCAGGACAATCATTTGCAACTCTTCGAATTTGTTGGTCGCATGCTTGGCAAAGCGGTGTACGAGGGCATTGTTGTCGATGTACCATTTGCATCGTTCTTCCTTTCACAGCTGTTGTGTCAAACACATCAGGCACTTTATTCCTGTATGGACGAGCTTCCATCATTAGATAATGAACTCTATCGCAGTTTGACATTTATCAAGCACTACAAGCAGGATGTCTCCGATTTGAATTTGACATTTTCGGTGGATCAGGATGTAATGGGTAAAATTGTGACACATGAGTTGCATCCGGGTGGTAAGGCACGCGCCGTCACTGATCACAATAAATTGGTATATATACATTATATGGCCTACTTCCACATGAATACACAAATTCGTGAACAAACTCAGGCGTTCAATCGTGGCTTCCGCAGTATTGTCAATCCAGAATGGCTGTCACTATTCTCGCCACCGGAACTACAACGTTTGATTTCGGGCGATACGGCGCCACTTGACTTACGTGATCTGCGTAAGCACACACAGTACTATGGCGGCTTCCATGATTCTCATCGTGTTGTCGGCTGGCTGTGGGACATACTAGCTAAGGATTTTACAGAAGAGGAACGCAAATTATTCTTAAAGGTAGTTTACTTTACGCTACTCAGAATTTAAACTAAAGCATTTTTATTTTTACACCGCAGTTTGTGACAAGTTGTTCAAAACCACCGCTGTTGGGCTTTGCACATCTGGAACCACCGTTTTCCATACGCTGCGTTGAGGTCGGTGACGATGAAGATACCGGCGACACTATCGGCAGTGTTATACGTGGCTTTTTCACCATACGTAAAAAGGATCCACTTAATCGGCTTCCCACCTCTTCCACCTGTTTCAATCTACTAAAATTACCAAACTATCAGAAAAAATCAACCTTGCGCGACAAACTGCGTTACGCCGTCAGTAGTAATACCGGATTTGAGCTGTCCTAAACAGTGCGCATCCATGTAACTAAAGTGAGTTATAGGCTCGTTAGACAACGAGTCAGGAAAAAAATGTTTACTGCAATTGAAGTATTTTAGTGTGTGTGTGTATGAATGTATTATTATAATTAGTTCTTAAGTAGATATTTGTAGTTAGTAATTGTTTCATATGCGTCACTGTGTTGCATATCAACTTTTGAGAACCAAGTCGCCTGCATGCATTCCACTGGCGATTCCATTGGCATAATATTCTGTTTTTTGCATCTACTGCAAAGAGATTTATGTGCATATACTAGTTTTAGGAAAACTGGTGCGCATTGCTTTCATTAATTGCAAGTTTTCTCAACTGGACAAGATGCAATATCGAAATTAAATTTTTTTTATACTATACACACATGGCGTGAAATGGTTTTATAAGTTTGTCAACCAGTTTTTAATGCATTAAAGCGGGTTGTATAAATTTGACATGTTTGTCTGTCTGTCTGTTCTTTAGTACTTTTTGGGTACACATTTTTTAGTTATCCAGCTAAAATCTGTTAGTTTTACGAGTATTTTAATGCCCATTTTTTTGGTTGGACTTTATAGCTGTACCATGTGAATGGTATTCGAGCTTCGGTTTGACCGAGCTTAACATTTTAATTTTTTTATCTTTTTTAGTAGCTATTTGATATGTATTGATAATGAGTTGCGCAAATAATAATATAAATAGTTAGGTCTCTTAGACTTTGAACGTCAGACGTAATTTTAGGACCAGTGTTTGTAGTAAAGACTCTATACTGATACTTTTTGAATTCGAATATGTTTTAAAGTTCTTTTCTAATCCCCAAAAGGAGACGTAAGATACCTTATAAAATAATACGTAGAGGAGTTCATCTTGTCATGACCGTCTACCTATTTATACATGTGGATAATAATTCCGTCACAAGTGCCTCAGTTTTCGACGAATGGTTTCTAAACTCGGAATGGAGAATTTTATACTTCGAAAAAGCCCACCGTTCATCTTAAGATTTTGTATGCCTCCTTTTTTAAACTTTTCTTCTGCCTGCCCACTCCATCACTATGCAATGTGTCAGATGGTTTTACTGAAGGTATTTGTCCACTTTAAATATAATTTGCTATGTTATCAACCCCGTATGGAGTCTTTATGTATTTGTATTCCAACTTTTTTCTTTTACATAACTCATGAGTGAAATACATACATATTTACATTGTTTATTTTTAGGATCGTGTAAAGAGTATTCAATTTTCGGTTTTAAGAAGTAAACGATTTGACTTGTCTATAGTTCGACTTACGTTTAATTCTTAACATAATATTCATTATACTGCCTAGGACTTAACAAGTGCTTAGTCTCGTTGTTTTCTGTAGGATATTGAAATCACAGAATGTAAGCTGTGAGCGAATCAGTTAACTGTGAGCTCTGGGTATACTTTCAACACCTTCAAAAATGTACACTTAATATATTTGTGAAGCCAAATTCCTTTTAGAAAATTGCTTTAAGCACCCATTATATATAGTCTGGTCTCGAAATGTTTTCTTAGACACACGTGCAATAGCTTGAGTTGTTCTTAAATTATTTTGTACTGTTATTTTATGGAGAGCGTTGTCTACAAATGGTATCGGCGAGTGTCAAAAAATGTCGAATAAAAATTTTGTGATTTGCGATCAGTTTTGATTTTTTTTTATGATTCAACTATTGCTACTATCATACCCAAGAATGATCACTTAACTTCGTGTATACTAAGACAGTATTTCAAGGAACTATAGTGAGTTACTAAAGAGTTAAATTTTCATATAATTTTCTGAAAATAACTGTTCATCACAATCCAAAAACCTATACTAAACATGTTTTTCATTTTTCAACACCCGTAAAAATTACATCCTTGGCTTCGTTGGTACCCAATAATTAATTTATACCCTCTCATTAAAAAATAAATGGCAAACAAATATTTTTCGATGCCTGAATAAGTTTTTGAGATCTTTAAAATACTCGTTTTGGAGCTACCTACCAACTTCTGAGTGGCAAAAGTTGTTCTTCGTGGAGATTGTTTTGAAGAAGTAATATGTTCTGTTTTTCCTTTTTAGACGCACAAATGTAAAAGACTAATTTCGTTCACAAATCTTCTAAGCAGACATAATATCTAGCTTCAAGTATGATGCAATTATGTATTTTGTTTAAACTTAAGAAGAAGCTTTAGGATTTTTTACTGATTTCAAATTTGACAATAATGCTTACTGGAAGTCTTGTATAACGAGAAGTATTTTAGTAACTGACAACGAAATGATTGATTTTTATTTGTGAAATGCGCAGTTCTTAACTGATTAATTTAAGCTCGTAAAATGCTTCTTCCTTTAAAATAATAAACTAATCTGATCAATAAAACAAAAACGAAACCACCAAACAAAATGGAAGTTTTGACATAGAAACAAAAAACCAAGCGAAAAACATTATGAAAAGAAGACATTTTCAGTTAAATACTAAATTGGCTAATATTAATAAAAGTATAGCTGTGATAAATATCTTTCTATGTAAACTAAAAAACGTACCAAAATAAAATTACATACCAGATGAAAATATGAAATAAAATATCAATGTTAAAAAAAGTAATGCAACTACACACGATATAATTAAACAGAAAATGGAAAATAATGGCAAAATGTTGTTAAAATTGATGTAATTTAATGAAATTTTATTTAGCAAAACACATAAAGAAGAACAAAGAAAAGTAGAGATATAAGCTAGGCCCATGTAAGCATGTATAAAACAAGATGAATAAACACAAACTGTCTGTATTTATGATATATGAATTTGTGTCTAAAAATAATCACATTGGCTGGCTTGGTTTTCCGTTCCGTTTATTTATTTTAGCTAAGTAATCGCCAAATGTAAATTTGAGGATAACAAACATTTCGGAAGCAATTAGCAACCGAAGAGAAGACTGAAAATACTCGGGTTTTTCCTGCACATTTCATGAATGAACTCGGTCTGAAGAAAAACGTATAGAATTCAGCGCATGTGCTAATGACGAACGACAGGAATGCAAAATGCGCACGCGCATAGCCGCTCAAATCCGTCTGGCGACGGCGCAGTCGACTTAAAGTGTTTGGCGAGGCGTTTGGTTGCGCGCTAATTGCTCGAATGACTCAACAGACTCTGCACTGAGCATAATCTAATGCTGGCTGCTCACTGCTTGGAATTTCCTTGCATTATTTTGCATTGGATATCTTTACCGCAAATGACAGGAAATGGAAATGGTATGCACTAATGAGTCCAGGCGTAGTTATGCAAAAGCAAAAAGAAAAGAGTGAACGTGTTAAATTACCGGAAGCGACTTCTATCGAAACGGAATTTGGCTAATTGTTGTTAATGCTTAATGGTCGCGTCGTTAAGGACAATGCAACATAATAATGTCGTAACATTATACTTTGGAGTTAAATGGTAACTGAAGAATTTCCCATTAAGAACGATAAATCTTTAAAAAAAAATAGTTAAGACGGTGTTTTTCTTTTTTTTTTTAATAAGCATCAAAAAAATTTGCATCCAAAAGTAAAAGGATGGACATTTTAAAAATCTTTTATATCATTTTTTCACCTTTAATAAAAGCAAAAAAAATTCAACACATGTTTCCTGCAGATTTTTAAATGATCTTTTGATCGTGAATTTGTTTTTTAAATTTTGTTGACACTTAACCTGGCATTATTTTTTTTTAATTAAAGTCAAAATTGCCGTTTTTATTAAAAAAAGTCGGTTTAATTTTAAAATAATGAGGTTTTTTCCTATCGTCGCACCAGTTTTTAGTGTGACCTTCTTTTTTTTTTTCGTTTTCGAGATATTTCGAGGACTTCAGTAGTTACTGAATTAAATTTATGATAAAGGTAAACACGTAATAATATTGTTGGCTTTCAGGTTAAAATACTAGTTGGACTCCTTTAATTTTTGTTTCAGGTGGAGCTTGAAAAATTTGTTATATTTAGAATGTTATTCTAAATAGAAATTTAATAAGATATAAGAATAATTCCAATACAAATGACTGTAATAATTATTAATACTGTTTGAAAAAAGGTTCATTTTTATATTTGAAAAGATGCGCGAAGTTGACTGTTTGAAAAGTGGCCTCTCAACATTAAATACAATTTGAATTGCAGATGGAGAAGATATTGAAGAATCATTGCAAAACGATATGAAACTCGGAAAGATCGCATAGGTTTATCTAACCTCATTGATGACACTCCTACCATAATAAGAAACATTGGGTGATCTGCGTTGATCCGCGTTGACGTTGAACCCCCGGCTGCGTAGCATCATCTTAGTATAAATTACCAACAGTCTTTTTTGGAATTTCAAAAAACCCAGAGCCACTGGAGCAACTGAAACTTTCCATAATGCATAAGTTGCAAAACAAACTACTATCCGACATAATTTTCTGTTGTTTTGATAATGAGTTGTTAGAACTGATTGTCACTGAAACAAAGCGATACGCTATAAAACACAATGATGCTCAATCATTCAACAGAAGTTATTTTAAAAAAGATTCATTATCATATTAATATTGTCAGAGTACAATAAGTTGTCACAAATAAACAACTATGTACATATTTGTCAAAAAATCTAACACTTGGATCACCAATCAAACCTTCTATGATAATGTGCGAAAAGTGCCAAGTTGTTTTGCAATTCACCACAAATGTATATAATATAATTTAACAAAAATAAATACTAAACTGAATAAAAAAAGTTTTCCTTTCAATTAACTTTTTGAAATTAAAAAAAAACCCTAGATAGTGCATGTTTTTGAATCATGGCCATTGGTCGACTTTTCGAACAGTCTTACCTGGCCTGCGAAAAGTAACTTTGCACCTTGGAACTAAATTTTTTTTTCATGCGGCCTAAAAGCGGGAATAAAAGAATTAGATTAGAATAGATATTAAATTTGAATAAAACGATAAATACGGTAGAAAAAGGAGCCTGGCAAAGTTTGAAACTTACACAAAAATTTCTAGGGAATACAAAAGATCCTGATTACGCAAATATTGTAGAAAAAATGGTAACGAATTTTGAAAATGTGGGATGCACTTTTTTCATTCACATGTCGAATATTTTCCTGAATATTTGGATGACTATTTTGGATTTACAAGAGATTAAATACAGATATCAGGGAGTGTGGAATGGCCACATGTTGGCAGACTACTGTTGGTCACTAAAACGAGACACTTCAAAGACACATTAAAGAAAATCACTACGAAGTTCATTTAAAACTTAAAAAAATTAGTTACCATTCAATTAACTGATATAAGCGAATCGCCCTTTTTTATGTGAGAGGCAAGGGGACGCACTTTACACAAGCACCCCTAAGGGAATAGAAAACCTGCTATATTCACGTCGTTGTTCCTGGGTACGGCTGAATGTTGCTATATTGCAAAGTAAAGGATAACGTGAAACTTATATTAGCTATTGATTTTGAAAATCAGACTTCAAAATTGTAATCAGCGAGCCCAAAAACTCACAGATACCGGTTTTATAAAAATTATAAATCTTTTTGAAAATTCGACCGCTATATTGGATCCGCCATTTTTTGAAAATCTGCTTCGAATTCGTAATAAGCGACCCCAAAAACCTCTAGATACCAAGATTGAGGTAAATCCGTCAATATTTTTAAAAATTTGTCTGTAATGTAAAATCTGCAGGTTTTTTGAGATAAGGAAAGAATCCTGATGTGATGGAGTGGAATCCCAAAAACATATAATACACCTGGTTTGATCAAAGTGACCTTTCATCGAATTATTTTGTGGACCTGTGCAATAAATATTTCGATCAGAATAAGCCACCGCAGAAAATTGAAAAATGAGTAAGAAAATTGCAGTCGGGCATAACTGATTGTAAGATGCGCTGTACCAGTATAGGTCTCCGCTCGAATAAGCAAAATTCGTAATGACCAGGTATGAAGAGATCTCTCCACACTTGGCATTCAAAACGACTGGCGCCATCGCGCACTAGATTATGAGGGCTGGCGCGCCTTCCTAAATGCAGCCATGACCGGAAGATGGTTGACGACCATTTAAGTAAGTATACCCTGGACAGCCTATTTTAATAGTCATGAGATTTTCTTCATAGTTGCTACATTTTTCTACGTTAGAATTTGATTTATTTGCGGTGCATGTAGCGGTATTGTGGAATTTTTCACAGACAACTTAGACAAAGTGTAGTGTACAATATGTCTATGTGTGGACAAACTTTTGAAAGATGATCCATTGAACTATGATATTGAACTTGTGAGATTTTTTCACAAAAATTAAGCGGTGCAACAGATATTTTAGGGTGTATCTCGTTTCTTTTTAATGTCATATTTTCCTGTACTCAACTTTGAATATGTGCTGTACAATTTGGTTCTTGTTTATTATATATTTATATATATATTTATGTTCAATTTTGGTTTAAAGCCTTTATTATTTCAGGTTCAGTTATGGCCAATAAAAGGAACAGCATCTATACAAAAAGTTGAGTCGATATAGCCATTTCCGTCTGTCTGTCTATTAGCCACAAGAACTTAGTGGTTTTGGGTACAGTGTGAAGCAAACCGTTTCGGTTTCATTTGATGACTTCAGCCATTCTGTATCATTTGGATGGGTTTGTGATTCTGATTGTGTTGCTCTACCCGAATCCTTTGCAAATACATACAAAACGTAAATGCGTAGCGAGACGTCTGAGGCGGTTCACTGTGGCGACAAAAACTTCAGCTCAGCCACTTGACTAGTCTACTGCCGAGTACCGACTCGTCATACTCCCAGCGATCGTCTATTAAACAACAATAATCATAACAATAATTTTAACGCTCTCACTCTATCTCTCCTTGCTGTCGTCCTTCGTTTTCAATACCAAGCTACTACGGTTGATGCTGCGTTGCTTTGGTCCACAGTTGCACAGTTTGATGCCGAGGCAATAAAATAAACATTTGTAGTTTGTTCCATTGTTTGCCGGCGATCGTTATACAATAATTTCTTTGTCGCATAAGTGTGATGATTTTTATGACTTGTCTCGACGTCCAATTTTATCCATATCGGTGCAGACATCCTCCACGGTAGCATATTGTATCCTTGCACTAGTGTCAAGCGTTGAAGGAACACTTGTCCTTAAAGTACTTTTCGGTAGATAAATGGCGCCAGTTTTATGTTGTGTTACAATTTGTTTTCGGTTAACATTAAATAAAAATGCATAAAAGAAATTATGTCAGACGCAACTAGTTTTAATGTTGTTTATCAGCATGCGGATCTCTTTAATATGTGGATCTGTCAAATAATCATTGAATTTTATATTAGCTATCGGTACTGCATCTGTTGCGGCAATCCTTACAAGGTCATTCAAAAATGTGGCTGTGTCTTGAAATTTGAATACCTAGTGGCGTCAGTTAGGACTTCCAACATCTGCTTATTCAATTGAATATAAATGAAGTCTATTTATTATTTTTTGATAATATCTCGAACTAAGAAAAATACGTTCAAATATCTTAGAGAAGGTTGGTAGCATACTTATTGATATAAAAGATCCAACAAGATTCTCCGGGTTTGTAGGTTTCGGAACAATCACAGTCACTGTGTGTTTTCATTGAACGCGAGTATTGGCGGTAAAAATAACACAAAGAATATCACTCCCGATTTCGGAAATACTTCAACAACACTACCGTCCACTCCATTGGAGCTAGGTACTTTGGTACCTCTGATCCTTATTATTTGAAGTTGTATTTCATTTGGCGTAATGTGTGAGATTGGTTGAAGGTAAGACAGTTCCGTGTCTCGAACATCACTAGAGCTTGCTAGGTTAACCCATTCAATACCGAGACCCTTTAAAACCAAATTCCAATAGATCAATGTTGGAATTGTTCGCTGCTTTATATAGCTTCGTTATATCGTGCCTCTAAGTCGAGCTTTTTTGTTACACTGGCTTGAATTCGACGATATTTTGCCAAGACTGAAGAGCTTGAGGATCCCAAGGCAATAGAAAAACTTAGAACGGAATGGGAGTCGCACTACATAAGCACTATTGGGTTGGCGATAATTGTGTTTGTTCGCAGTATGCGTCACCTACAGATATAGGTCGTTCAACTGGCTCAATTTCCCAAAACTTACTTAGTAGTGCACTAAGATCAGCCTCTGCTTCTGTAGAAGCTAGAGTTGTAGAAACTGAAGTAGTGCAGGGAAGTACATATTCCAACCAAAAATGGCCTCTTGAGCTAAGAGTGATCCATTAACTGACGATTTTGTGTTACGGTGCATTATTTGAGAAATATTGTCGCTTCATATAATGAGATACATTTGAGCTGGCCGGTAAAAATTGGGATCGGCCAATGGAAGCTTTGTTAGGTCTTCTATTTTGTGTGTCTGAATTGAGATAGAAGGTATTACATTGGCCAGCTTGTTAAAAATTACAGCTTCGACCGGAATCTGGAATTTTGCAGATTTAGAAACGAGAGAAAATTTGCACACTTGGGTTGCCGACAAATGTATTTTCCAATTTTTGTTGACAGTCAATTTTGACAGTCATTTGGAGTCAAACTATTGCAAATAAAATATTTTCCAAATTCGTTTTTTTGAAAATGGCCCATTTGAAGGCTCAGCCAAAGCGTGCGATTGTCTTTATTATATCGATTTTCAACGCAATACTTAGGATGCAATACTACCCAGTCAGCTGGAGGCTGACAAGTGTTCTTATGATCCATAAACAAGGTAAGCCGGAGGACGACTCTGAGTCGTACCGACCAATCAGCCTTCTCCCTTCTCTCTCCAAAGTGCAATCCACCAATTTGGCTACAGGGAAGGAAACGGCGCTGTTCAGCAGATTCACAGGGTGATAAATCATATCTTTAAGGCATTTGATAACAAAGAATACTGCAATGGGGTCTTTGTTGATGTGCAACAGGCATATGACCGTGTATGGCATATGAGACTACTCGCAAAAATCAAAAGACAAGTCCCAGCCCCTTTTTATCTCCTATTCAGATTCTATCTGCGAAATCGCCAATTCCAGTTAAAAGTGAGAACTTCACTCCCCCATACGATGACAGCTGGTGTTCTCTATAACATTTTCACCGCAGATGTGCCAATCCGTTCAGTCATATCCAGAAGTAAATCACTGATCGCTGATCACTGATCTACACTCGGCTTCAAGCGTGTGTGAAACAGCTTCTGGTGTTCAGGCGTACCTCCACTTGCTTGAGAGTTGGGCTCTCAGGTGGAACATCAAACTGAACCTTAGAAAATGTAAAAATGTTTGCTACACAAAGTATTTAGGCGTAATACTGGACCAGCGCCTTACATATCATATATCATATATACTATGTAGCAGGGCCAAGCTGCCCCTGAGGTGTAAGAGTCCAATTTATCTTTGTCTATTGTTGAGCCCAGTTGGAGCTATAAGATTCAGATTTGGGGACTTTCTGCAGCGACTAATAGTAAGCGCTTACAGACGCTTTATAAACCACAACAGTACATTAACTTTAAGGCGTGGGGAAAAAACATAGTCTATTGAAGATCTTTCGTACACCAAATGAGAACATTCTTGCAAAGAAGCTTCTGTGTGATCAAGCTCACCAAGCGGCTACAAAACACAAAGATTTTTAAGCTTGCTAGTAACAAGAATTTCTACCGAGATTTTTTCTATATAGAAGACACTCGAATGGAATGTTCTTACAGTCTAATTTGTTAGGTGTTAGAAAATAAATAAAATTAATAAACAAAATATTATTTAAAAAATGGCGTTCATAATGCGTTAAAGCGAGACAAATAGTACTACGAGACTGTAACCAATCGAAAAGACTGTAAGCACAAATACACTCAAATAATGCTGCATACATATATGAGTATGTATGCAAACCAATACTTGAACAAATTTAACTGTGTGCACTTGTACGCCATGAAAAACAGGTACTTGTTCGGAGTTCAAAAATTCAAGAGAATGAATAATAAAAAGAGTGCGAAAGAGAACGAAAGATCACTGAGAGGAGATACTTGTACGAACAGACCGGAATTTTTAAACGATTAGTCGAGTCGAGAGTATTTCTATAAATTTCTTTTAGTTTACGAAACAGTCTCAGATCGAAACGCAAAGTGAGTGGACCTAAACGCAAACTGGATTAAAAAGTTTAAAATAAATATTTGAGAAGTTCTTAAAGAATTCAAATAATTGAAGTAAAATTGTGCTAAATAAAAGAAAATGTTAGCGCTTCCGAATTTAGCGGATTTCCGCATGCAGCAACAAATCGCACACGAAATCTATCGCCAACAAATTATGCAACGACTGCCGGGTAAGCATTGCAGACGGCTTAAATGCTTAAATCGAAATGCCGACGGTTATTTGACGGAATTTTTTTATTTTTCATTTGCAGATCCCTTTGCTGCACTGCATTTTCCCTTTCAACAACAGCAGCAGCATTTTGTGCCCGCACAGCCACCGCTGCCGGGCAAAGTGGAAGCCAAGCTGGATAACAATGAGCTGTGGCAACAGTTTCATAAAATTGGCACCGAGATGATTATAACAAAATGCGGCAGGTGTGTATTTAATCTGATTTTAACACCATTTTTTATTGGCGCTCTTTATTTTATCTGTTGCACTCATTGCTCAAGAATCTCGTAGATAAAGTTGAAAAAGAAGTGCAAATAGCTTTATCTATAGGCTGTTCTTTTTTTTTATTACATACGAGTATATCTTCTACACACATGCATATATTTAATCCCATGAACTACTTTTCTTGTTTATAGACGCATGTTTCCATCGATGCGAGTTTCGCTCTCCGGTCTTGAAGATGACGCCAACTATTGTGTACTACTTGAGATGGTACCGTTTGGTGATTGTCGCTACAAATTTTCCGGCTCACAATGGGTGCCTGCTGGCGGTGCTGAGCCACAAAGCCCGCAACGCATGTATCTGCATCCGGATAGTCCGGCAACGGGCGCACATTGGCAATCGCAGGCTTTACTCTTCAATAAAGTCAAGCTTACGAATAATACGCTGGATAACAATGGACAAGTAAGTTTGTTGCTAGTTTACGCTTTGAATCGTATTCTAGTTATTTTTTTTTTTTTTAACTTTTTATTTACTTGCAACTCGTTTTTGTTTCATTTACAGATCGTGCTGGCAAGCATGCACAAATACCAGCCACGTTTGCACATCATACGCACTTCGGATCTATCACAAATACCCTGGGCACCGCAACAGGCCTATGTCTTTCCCGAAACCGAATTCATTGCCGTGACAGCCTATCAGGTTAGTAAACCACAAGTGTTAACAAATTGGGGTCGAGGTATTTGATTAATTAAATGCAGACAAACTGCAAACTGTCAGTGAAAAATCACTGCTAATATTGTCTTGTTTTATAAGACATCACCGCTGTGGTGGTCCTTAGGTAGCAACGCCCTCTGTTCGTGCGCAGCAGGAACTTCAAGTTTAACTCTGCAAACAGTTTACATATATATTGCGCACATCCTTAAGCGCATCCTTGTTAGCTTCAATTGGTCGCTTGCTGAGTTTTTGTCTGTGTCTGACCGTTCATTTGTCTGTCTACAGCCCATTCATGACGCCAGTCTGATGATGTTCGACTCTTCAGCGCTGGCTAATTAGCTTAGCTCAACTACACAGTCAGCTACAAGAAAATTGTCATGTCATGCCACTCAATCACTTTCGAGTTACTCAAGTGGCTGCAACTTGTTGTTGTGTTACCTAACTCCTTTTCCAACTGCATTAAAAAAAAAAAAAAATATTCTAATTTGTTGCATCTCTCGATTCTTGTTACAGAACGATCGCATTACCAAACTGAAGATCGACAACAATCCATTTGCTAAAGGCTTCCGCGAGTCGGGTCAGTCACGCTGTAAGCGCAAACTATCCAATACGGCATCGCCGGGCTTGGATTCCGGCGGTGAGGATGCGCACGATGAATCATTAGCTAGCTACACTTCATCCTCGAACTCAGTTTCACCACAGGTAAAGCGCATGCGTGCCAGTCCAGTATCGCTAGCGGATGAGAGTTGCAACTCTAATGCCGCCTTTGGTTATGAGTACGGTCTGATGTCCAAAGAGCCGCAGCAGCAGCATTATATCAATACTATGGAGTCCAATTTGCGAAGTGCTGCATTCACAGTTGCAGTGCCCCAGTTTTATGCCGCTCCACCGCCACTACCGCCATCATCAACATCGCCGTCGCAACACTTGCAACAAATTGATTATGCAAGACACATCGCCGCAGCCGCTACTGCGGCAGCCGCCGCTGCCACCGTATATCCAAATTGGTTGCATACATCTTCGTCATCATCATCGTCATCGTCATCAGCAGCATCCACACTCGACGATTGCGATAGCCAAACTTCGGCAGCGGACGCTGTGGACGATGATGACGACGATTTTGTCGATGTTGTTTCTACCAATCACTCCAGCTCCAGCGGTGAGCTTCAACGCGCTACTGCCACATCGGTTGCGTTTGTTGCAGTTGCTCCAAAACGCAGCAGCTTCAGCATATCAGACATATTAGGCAAGAGTCTACACGGCAACGCGTCGCTCTCGATCTGAATTTGGGCGCAGGTAGTTAGTTGCGAGAAACGTACAAAAATGCCAACGATTTTAAGTGACGGAACAGATGCAGGGCATTCGCTTTAATTTATACATTTGTACAATATTTAATTAGCTACATATTTTTATTAAAATTGTGATATTTACGCTTTAGATTAATTAGCGCATTTCTTTGTCGCTTTAGTTACGTGCAACATTTATGAAGAAATTTTAATTGTTAATCAATATGGCTAGTAATCTCGAGATACGCTTTTGTTTAAGGTAATAAAGTCTAACGTTTTATATTTATAAAGAAGTGGTTATTCGCTTTTTCTTTAAAGTTTTGTGTTATATTGTGACTGAATTCACCGAGAGTCTTCTTCAATAACAAGTACTGCTCGACATGAGATATTTCTAAATCTTTCTATCTAAGCAGAAAATTGCATGAAATCCAAATCATTTACAGGACGTGTTGAGTTAATTTCATCAAGAGAGAATACTGCAGTTGAGTGTGTTCTTTTTTGATATATTCTGACTCAAAAATTATATTCCGGATATTTTCCTAACTGTATCCGTTTCAGATATTTTATTAAAATGAATAACGAAAGAATGTAAAATTTTGAATGAGGCCTAGCGTTGCTAGTAATCCGATCTGAGCCAATAGGTAATACTTTATTAGGACAAGCTGATTTAACAACCATGGTTTGTATGGAGACTACCCCTTTTTGTGATACGATCCGTTATAGAGTTTTTTATTACGATTGACATAAGATACAACAAATTTGTCATTCTAAACTAAACTAACAACAATACAATTTTTTTTCATCCAAAAGCTCAGAAAACTGGAACAG
This sequence comes from Leucophenga maculata, assembly GCA_035044805.1. Taxonomy (NCBI): domain Eukaryota; kingdom Metazoa; phylum Arthropoda; class Insecta; order Diptera; family Drosophilidae; genus Leucophenga; species Leucophenga maculata. The sequence goes on along the minus strand of JAWNNP010002191.1, from coordinate 51,690 downwards.
ATTTATATGAGGGCTGTCTTTTATAGTGGTCCGATTTTGATCTATAAGGAATATTTTATTAGGATTCATACCATATATTCAACATTTTGCATTTATAACTGAATTAATAACAACATAATTTTTTTTCATACAAAATCTGGTAGTATTTGTTCGGAGATTATAAATTTTATTAGTACGATCTGAACCATTATGAAGTATTTTATTATAACAGTCCATGATAAAATAAATTTGTAAATTTTTGCTGAACTGAAACATAGGCAGAAGGCACCGATCTGTATGAGGGCTACCCAATTTAGTGGTCCGATCTGAATCTATATGTAGTATTTTATTAAGATTAAATTTTTCAAATATCAAGTTGTACGTTGCACGCTAAATGAAAAAAAAAGAGAATTTTTTTCATATAAAAACTTAAGTTATATAAGTTTCCTTGGGGACGGGAATAGCACATTCATTTAATACTAGTAATCTGAAAACTAAAATGGGAGAATATAAATATTAAAACTTCAAGACTTTATCTCTAATGGTCTTATACGGATAGCCAAACATACGCTCATGTCTATATCGACTTGAATGTTGATGCTGATGATACTTTTCCACAAAATTATTATTGGACCTAAATAACTACGTTTTGGGCTGGTGAAACTTAATATGCTTGTCGATCAATTCTGTGGTAGTAAAAACAGTCAGCATGGTCGAGTTTTCTATGGAAGGGTTATATGTAAAGACAAGCTTCATAAAATTTTAGGCAGTACCTTATGTAGTGACAATATTGAAGGGAAAGGAGTAGTCCCTTATATTGATGAAATTTCAAAAATTCAATGGAATTTCTTTTTAATAAATTGAAAATAGATCCAAATTTCTTCAAATATTTTATTCGGAAAATTCTACAATTATTATTAGATTTTCGATAATTTTTTGCAAAATAGCCGGTTGAAATCTAATTTATTCTTTATCTTAGTCCAAAACAAAAGTATTAAACGGTGTTAATTCACACTGTCTAGGCGTACAATTCATGTCAACGAGAGTGATTTCGGTTTGAAAACCTCTTCGAGCATCTAAATTGACCGTTTCAGTGTGTATGTTCCTATCTTCCAAGAAATAAGGTTGAACAATTATTCTGACCCTTAAACTTTACCAAATGGTCAAAAGCGGTTAATGCTTAGGGTTGGGTTTTTTCCGGAGATCACCATTTATGACAGTTTGGATTATAGGTGTCTGTCTAAATAGAAATGAACGGAAAGTATTTTTTCCCGTTTCTTTTATATTTTAAATCTATTAACTTATTTTAAGACTAACAACATTTTAACAAATCGTAAAACTATTATAATTTGATTATCCTCACTATATGAATCATGTACAAAGGAAGAGTGAGCCGCTATTTTCTTTAACGGGCAGGACGATCGTTTCTACGAAGTCGGGCTGGTATACTTGTTCTTATTACGGATCGGGCTCAAATGTTAGGATGTTGAACAAGTTTTACGGTATATTTATTTTTGATTTTTTGTGCAACATCGAGGAATACCGCTAAGCAATATTCACGGTGTTCGAAAGCCGTTTTAATGTCACTCGTGATTCGGTTAACTTGTTCAATGGTACCGGGTTTTTTCCCGAAATCCAAACTGATGCGTGGAAATAATAATATTATTAATTTCCAGATGTGCTTTGAGTTTGTGTTGGAGTACTTTTTCAAATAGTTTTGACAAACATGGGGGAAAGCTTATGGGTGTGTATGATTCTGGCAGTGTTTTGTTTTTACCTGTCTTTGGTATCATTATGATCGATGACAATTTCCATTGTGTTGAGAAGCAGCCAGTGATAAATATCGCATTAAAGATCTTAACTAAGAACGGAAGAGCTGAGTTGGGAAGCTCTATGATCATTGCCCTGGCGACTGGTTCGCGTTTAGTGTATTCAATGCAATACTTTTAAGCTCTCTGAAGTATGTTTTGAGAGCAATGGTACTAGGGTCAGCTATATTCGGTAGCTGCGGCAGAAAAAAAACCGTTAGAGGCTACATTAGGCTTAAACTCTTTTTGTAGGTGATTTACAAAAGCATTCGCTTTCTCTTTTTCACTTTGAGCTCAATATTCAGAAAGGTCTCTTATTGGTCAGTATGAATAATATGGGGGCTTAATCGTTTTCTGAGCTTTTGTAGCAATTGGGGATAGACCTTCGATGTATTGTCTTTAGGATAGACTTTTTTCCAATTCAAGAGGTCTATCTAAAATGCGTTTAGCTATTTTGAGGCAATGCTTAGTTTCGGGAGATCTAGCTGTCTGAAATTCTCGCCTTAATCGTCTTTTTTCAGAGACTAAACGCTCTATTTCAATGTTAGTTACGGGATGTGTATTATGTCTTGAGGGCTCCAATTTTATTAATGGGGTTGAGGTTTTTGCAGCGGCAACGATTAATGAGTTGAAGTTGTCTACTGACGCTTCGATATCATCTTCAGTGCTCGTTGTGGGGTAAATGGGTAAATACGCAATTATATATTTTTTGTATTTAAGCCTTTTAGTAGTTTTGGAGGTCAGTTTATACGGTGGCTTACTCAATATTGGTTTCTCGAAAAGGTTAAACATAACCGCAGTGTGATCAGATAAGAGTTCGTCTAAAGTTTGTTGTAGAATTAAATTTCGAGAGATATTTCGAGTAATTGCAAAATCTATTAAATCTGGAATTTTTAATTGGATCCGTTGGTCAGTACGTAGGCCGACCAGAGGAGGCAAAATCCAAATTGTTACTTGGGTTGGAGAGTGTGTAATATAGTCGAGCCCCAGTGTGGGTGTTTGGCATTAAAGTCACCAGCTGCGAGAACTCGAGATTCAATACTGTTTTAAAACTGTCTGCAGTTATAGAAAACCTGGGTAAACAGTAAACTGCTGAGAGTGATATTCTTTCATAGGTGCCTTGAACGCAAATAGAGGTTGCTTGCAAGTACTTTGTAGAATATGGCTCTAACAAGTAATGATTAATACCTTTGCGAATTAATATACCCGTTCCACTATGAGCTTTGCCGTCTGGGCGATTTGTAGCGTAACATACGTAGCCTGGGCTATGAAAATGGTTATTATTAGTGAGATGAGTCTCACAAAGTAGTATCACATTCATTTCGTTATCTGCCAGGAACTTACTTAGTTCGAGTTTGCATTGAGTGATGCCAAGAGCGTTCCATAGTATTATTTTTGAGTTTATGGCATCCATTTTAGTGAAATGAGTATTTGGAGCATTTGGTTTTCGGTTTTAACTTGTTCCCCTAGAGTGTTTTGTATCATTGTCATACATTAAGAAATATTAAAGAGCAACATTTTTATGCCATTTAGGGGTGTGCTAGCAGACTGTGTACTATTTTTTAGTACGTTGGTATATGATATAGAACAGATATGATATGAATAGAGGAGTGCTCACCGGTTTTTAGGAAGCCAATGGTTTAACTTGTATCGATTATTTTAAAAAACTAAAACAGTATTCGGCATATTCTACAAGTTTGGTTCCCAGCGACTATATTCCAAAACTGTGGAAGTAATAATGAGCAGAGAATTTTTTACTCAGACGTCCTCTCGAAAATATATATACTTCAATTACTCCTGCGCTATTATATATGTATTATATTTCAAGAAAAATTAAATATTTTATGTGTAGGCCATAAACATCAAATTATTTAATAATAAAATTAAATATGAAACATTTTTTTTAGAATCATTAAAAATCTTTAAATTAATTTAGAAATGTCAAAGAAACTCAAAATTGTGGATGAATCCCCACCAAAACGTTTGCACCGTGAATTGACTGAGCTCATGGAGGATATGTCGTTACCGGCGCTGTTCGATTTAAAAGCTGCAGACGAAAAGCTTTATCTTTGGACATGTACATTGCTGCCTGATAGTCCGCCCTACGATAAAGGCGCCTTTCGTGTTGAGTTTAACTTTCCCATCGAATATCCTTTTAAACCGCCGAAAATCTTTTTTAAAACCAAAATCTATCATCCAAATTTCGATGAAAAGGGTCAGGTATGTCTCGCTATAACCTTAATAGAGAACTGGAAACCCACTACGCGCATGGAAACAGTTATACACGCACTGCTTGCCATGCTCAATGACCCGGTGCCGGAAAATGCATTACGAGCGGATATTGCAGAGGAATTCGCGAAAGATCATAAACGGTTTATGCGTGTCGCTGAGGACTATACACGAAAACACGCTGATCGGCGTCCAGATGATGACGAACTTGCTGCTATGGAGAAGAAGAAAAGGAAAATGCTCAAGGACAAGAACAAAAAGTAGTGAGAATAAATTTAGAAAGCGATATTACATATATTTTTGGATACTCCAAATGGATTGAAGTTCTAATTTCTGTAAAATGGTGTAATCAGAAGATTATTAGGTTGAGTAAAAGCAACTTTTATGGCTTTAATCGGTATTAAAGTAATACGAATTAAAAAAAAAAATTAATAGTATTTCTTTATTTGTTGTTGATACTGTTCAGATTTATAGGAACCTTACCCTAAAATATATAAACTATAATAAAAGTTTTTCTGCTTCAATGAAAAACTTGGTCAACATTTTCAACTGTTAAGAATTCAATACTTCTTATTGCTCATTAACAACGGCAACAACGACAAACGACAACGAACAATGAGCGACAGCAACAACCATAAAACCTCAAACAATCGACACTTAAACTCACGAAAAACCTGCGGAAATGTACAAGTCCGTCGACATCGCTTCGCTCACTTGGTTGGGTCGGTTATCAGGAGATCAGAGCGCGCCGCATCTTAAACGCTGGCGCCAATTCGAATCGAATACGCTGATTGGATTGAGCGCGCTCAGTCCAGACTAGAGCAAACAAAACCAAACGACCAAACAATCCTGCCTTGCTGCCACATGGTGTCCGGTATTCATCTTACTTCTCAGCTCCGCTCCAATCAATGAGATGTGTGAGAAATGCTACTCGTGCAACGCTAAGAGGTAGAGTGGGAACGTCAGCGCAGTCTACTGCAGCGTGATATTCGATCGCAGCTTGTAATTGATGTTTTCACGTTTTGTGGCAACAAATCTACTTGGCCAATTGCTTAAAACGCCAACGAAGTCGAAGGCGATGCAGTTAATTTGGTTGGGATTCTGGTTGGTCTCTGGCGATTTCCGCTGACATGAGTGCTACATGAGTTTTTCATGTTGCCAGCAAATGTCGCACATCATTCCTGGCCTCAGGAGCATGTAGGATAGTTTAATGTGTATGTACGTGCATGTGATCCTTGACGCAGGAACAAGGCGGCTGCCCAATCAAGTAAAAGCAAACTGTTGGCGGTGTCTTTGAAATACCCGATCGCAGGCAGAAACAGATACATCAGAGTGCGGAAATCAAACAAAGACATACACGTATGAAGATGGAGCCATTGGGGGAGCGGCGAGCGGGCTTATCAACATGTTGCACAACAATTTTGTGCGCTAATTTAAAAATCAACTTAGGTGGGATGCCATTCAAACGGTGGCACTTTGGAAACGATTGTTTCATCAATAAAACAAAAACAAATACTGCAACAATTAAATCGACAATGACAACAACAGTTTAACCCATTAAAAGTACACGGTCGAAAAACTGTACCATTGACTTGATTGTATAAAACGTATTAGTTGCTCCATTTTGAGCATATCGATGTGAAGTTCGGTGTGGAGATTTCTTATGATCATATAGTGAACATATATGTATATAGAAATACCCACCATACAGGAGAGTCGATGTTGCCATGTCTGTTTGTGGGCAAATGCATACGGAATATACTCAAAAAAATGTTATCCAATCTTACTAAAATTCGGTATGTAGACTCTCTGGTAACGGCATTCGCAAAGGATGCAATCATTCGTTGGTGTTTTTGCTGGATCCATGCTTGACAATTGATTAATTGCGTGAGCCATCCAAAATACTGGGAGACCCCATTGGCTGTTTTGTGAATTTTAATAGTAAAAGTTTTTTTAATTGTCAAAATAAAATATTTACAAACAAATATGAAATTTTTTAAAGCTTTGCTTCTACCAAAAAATATCATTTATTTCAGTTAATACATGTTCGTTTAACATGGGTTAAAGTCGAATAATGGCAACCTGTTTTCCATCGCCCCAATCGACAATCAGTGCCTACGACATGGACATCTGTCGTCGGGGTTGATTTTACTTTGCGATTCATTCATGTTGCCGGGCGAAGTGTTTATGGGCTCCACATTAGCCACACTGCATATTCATGTTAAGCGTTGTTCAACAAAAGAGTGGCGGATACTAACAGCAACAGCAACAACAATAACATAAGCTATTGTTGTTGCTCTTGTTGTTCGTTTTGTGCTAAAATTTATTGAATTCCTATTTGGCGGGAATCGGTATCGGCTTAACTCCATTGAACTCATCTCACTTGCTCGGCTCTTTTTTCGATCGGATGCTGATCCACACTAAAGTGAGTGGCGCTCTCTATGGCACAGGCGCCTCCGTTCCCGGCTCGTACTTTGAATGCGCTCTCAGTTCGCTTGAGGTTGAGATCTTTATGCTCAGATAAGCAAATTTGTGTGTTGTGCCGCTTAGTTTGTTTTGTATCTGTGTCTTTATGTATCCAAATGTGTGTCTATGTATGTATGTAAAATTTCATTGGAAATTAATGTTGCGGCGGCTTAAATCAAAGTCATTGACAACATTTTCGTTGGCGACAATTTTATCAGCAGCCACAATAAAACTATTTGGAGAATCCCTCAGACTTCAGACTTTGGCGAATTTGTATTGTTATTGGCTTCGTTGGTGATATTATGTCTTTGAACTTGACATATCGATATGTTTGGATTTTTAATTGTTTTAAAAGTTGGTTTGTTTGTTTACAAGGTACTCTTTATTTATAATATGTGTAAGAGTATTACAGGTTTATTACATGATTTGAAAGGAAAGATTTAGTTATATATTTTGTAGTTGTACTCATTGAAGTACTCAGTTTCAAAATTGATATAAAACTTGGAATTTAACTAAAATTTTTCTTTTTTTAAAAATCTAGTCAAGTTCGTCATACTTCTGAATATTTTAGTCTCTAAGTTCGCGCAGTGGTCCAAAAAAAAAAAACGAAGCTAACAATTATGGATTCAATACAGTAATTTTTGTAAGTTTTGATCAGATTAATGGAGCGCTTTCTCATACAATGTCAAAGCACATTTTTCATAAGAGCCGCATTTCATGTTTTTATTTGTAATTGAATTTTAAAATTTTTAAACAAATTTTAATAAATATAAGTTAGTAAATTTCACTTTTCGAAGTAATCGGTTGATTTGTGCATCTGTTGATGATTTTGATTTATGAGTCTTGCTCCTCTTGGTCCCGCAAAAAAAGATTTCAAATCAAAATACCATAAAGATAGTATATATGCCATCTTTAACCGCTTCTTTATATTTTTTTTATACTTTATATTTTGTCATAATTTTTTTTTTAAATTTTTATTTGTATATTCTTCGATTTTATCTCTTCACATCAATTAATTCTTCTAAAAATGTTTTCCCCAATTGTTGTAATTTTTCCGCTCATGTGCACTCTGTGAAAACTCAAAAGAGATGAAACAAATCAATAAACTTCACCACACACACACAACCGATTGCAAAAGACACATGCAACCGAAAGACAGAATGACAAAACTTTTTTAAAACATTAAATCTGTTCAGAATCCTTACCCACACACGATAATTCATAGAAATTTCAACCGATACTCCTTTTTTGATAAACATCCTTTATAGTAAGCAAAATAATAAAACTGATTTTAAGTACACCCTTTGCCGAAGTTTTTTTTCAGAAATAAATTACGTCCTAACAAGGGTTTAATTGGGTGATAACAACATGAAACTCTTCACACGTAGTGTACATAGTATTAAATGCGTAAATCGTTGTAGTACATTTTTAGGCCCTGTACCGAAGGTACAAGAGCCTATTAGGTTTGTGCAAATGTATGTAACAGGTAGAAATAATGGTCGGAGACCCCCCAAAGTTACCCCCATTATGGTCAGGAGTGATAGAGGAGTCGATATAGACATGTCCGTCTGTCCGGCTGTCCGTCCGTCCGTCCGTATGAACGAAAGGATCTCGGAAACGGTAATAGATAGAGACTTCGTGTTTTTTGCATTCGACTAGGACTGCTCCGGAATTTCACAAGTTTATTTTAAAAACTTGCCCCTCCCCCCCCCTTCCCCATAAAATCACCCCCAAGGGTAAAAATTTCTTCGGCACAAAAAAAAGTAAGTATGCCAGTATAGAGATATCGTCCTTCTTAGCCAAAATCCGAAAAGTTCATCAAAATCGGATAATAAATGACGATTTTATAAGCAATTGAATTTGAACGACCCCCCTTTTCTTTTCATTCATATTCGCGCAGTGAGAAGTGGTCATGTGTTTGGTCATAAGCTAGGGAAACATTTAATGTGTTTGTTAGGCGAACTGAACTGGTACAGGGCCTCTTACAGTCGGTTACGCCCGACTGAAATTTCCTTACTTGTTTATATATCTGTTTCTTAAATTTTCAGCTGTAAACCGGAATCCAGACTATCTGATGAGCCACGTTTACTTTGGTTTTATTTAAGCAAAAAATCGTTTCTATTGCCGCCAATATCTATTTGAGATATGAATGAGATTATGGATCAATATTTATATTGGAAGTATGCAGTGCGGTTTTTTGTTCTAAACTTAAGGCTTTCTTGTGAAAAAATGATTATACAATCAACATTAAAAATATTGTCCATCAAAAGTTATGACGTTTGCCCATCTTTCTAGCAGTTTCTAGCAGTTTGCATCCCAAAAGTAATTTTTGATACCCTGTTCTGAAGTGAAGCGTATTCCGGTGAAGGCATTTCGCATTGATCTGAACAAGTAGTAATCAGAAGGGGCCATGTCTGGGTTATAAGACGGGTAAGGTAGAACTTCCCACCCACTGTTTTCTAAATACTTTTTAACCGATCCTGCAACATGTGACCGAGCGTTGTCATGATGGAATATTATGGATTCGTGTCTGGTGGCTTATTCTGGACGTTTTTCCGCTATCGCCCTCTTGAAATGAATCAATTGTGTTCGGTAGAGGTCCCCTTTGATCGTCTGACCCGATTTCAAGAGCTCATAATACAACACACCCTTGTGATACCACCAAATACAGAGCACTACCGTGGCGCCATGCATATTCGGTTTTGCCGTGGATGTTGATGGTTGGTCGGGCTTCACTTACGATTTCATGTGCTTGCGGTTATCAAAATGAATCCATTTTTCATCACCAGTGAACACAAAAAAAATTAATGCTGATTTTCCGAACGAAAACCGTTTCATCGATGATGATGCATGTATAACGTTTCATCGTTTGATATGGAATTTGTGTTGGATGCCTCATTGGATCATACTACTGTAAAAACTATGCTGGTCAAACAGTTACTATTACTGGTACCGAGTTCTTTCTGGTCGCATTGGATGAGATCAATTTGGATAAAACCACATGATTTCAACAAGACGGTGCGACAAACTATATAGGCCGTAAAACTATCCATTTACTACATGACATATTTCCTGGTAGTGTACTCTCATTTTGATGATAAGAAGACCAAGTGATTTAAGACCATTGGACTTCTTTTAATTGGGTTATTAAAGTAGGTACATTAAAGAAAAATTAGTTTTCTAGTTCATACACAAACAACTCCAATCGTGTCGTCTTATTTAAAATAATAAAGAAAACTTTAAACTTTGTATACAAAAACTCAGCAAGGAGTGATAAATTTTCATGGGTACTACGCCTTAGAGAAATCTGCGACCCTATAAACTACTTAACTGGCCGTCAACAGCGTCTAGGAAGGCGCGCCAGCCTCCATAGTCTTGTGCACGCTGGCGCCAGTCGTTTTGAATGCCAAGTACGAACAGATCTTTCCATACCTGGTCATTCAAATGCGTGCTCGGTTGTCCTCTATTTCGGCGTCCTTCAATTAATTTTGGTTCCCCATGTAAACCTGGAGCTCTTTCATCCATTCGAATGAAGGGACCAGCTCAGTGCATCCGCTGGACTAAGTCGACCTCATCGAATAGCTCGTACAGCTTGCGGTTCATACGGGACCTAAACTCGTCGCCTACTCTAATAGGAGCGAAGAAACTTCTTCTCAAAGATTTTCAACGCTGTCTCATCCGACTCAATCGCGGTCCATGCCTCTGCGTCATACAATAGGACCAGGAGTATCAGCGTCTTATAAATCTTTATTTTTGTCTTTCGAGAGAGGGCTTTACTTCTCATTTGCTTGCTCAGCCCAAAAAATCGACTGTTTGCAAACGTAATTCTTCGCCCGATCTCCAGGCTGACGTTGTTGTTGCTGGTTATCTCGGATCCAACATAGACGAAGTTTTCTACAACACTGAAGTTAAAATTCTCCATCATCACTGACCTCCAAGACGCGATGAGGGAGTGCAAGAAGCCAACAAGTACTTCGTCTTGTCCTCATTCACCGCTGGACACATGAGCCGAGACTGTTTTTCAATCTCTGAGAACGCCTTGTTGACTCGGCGTTCCTGCGTGCCGATGATATCGATGTCATCGACGTAAGCGAGCAGCACCACTTCCTTTTGGAAGATCGAGCACGACATACTCTTTATGTACGGGCACTGGCGAATGATGTTTTCCATTAGAAGCTTGAATAAATTGCACGTAAGCGTTCATCGGATTATATCTTGCCTGCCGCTTTGTTATTTCTCATCGTTTTAATAACTGAATCGACCTCGTTATAGTGCGGTGGCTCTACAATAGTGCCATTTTTTACTAGTGGATCTGGTGTCATTTCTCTATTGGCGGAATTGTGCGCAGGAATTTCGCTGTTTATATGTTGTTGTATGAGAAACGTTTTTATTTTGATGTAATGGCTTTTTAGGGCCGCTTCACATATATAAGTCAATGGGTGTGTTCCTATACTTTTTGGGGTATTCCCCCATAAATCCAACACACATTCATATGCTTTTCCATATATTAAACTTTTTATTTAAATTAATATTCGCTTGAAACTGGATATGGCAAACTGTTATGAACGCCCGCAACAAATGCATATAATATTGAGCGTGAGAATTTTTTTATAATCAGATGATTATCATACAATGTATAGCTTAAGAAGCACTACTCCAAAGTTTTGCTTAACTCGATTATTTTGTGAGTATAAACCCTATCATAAGTTCGTATGTTAATTTACAAAAGTCTCGCAGAATCGTAGATGCGCTACAGCAACATCACATATTAATTTAAAAGAAGGAAGCATAAATCTACAACAAACACTGACCATCTTAGTTTACGCAGTACATAAAGACGTTTCTTTTTCCGGCGTTAGTGGAACATAGAAAAACAAATGGGCTCGGCTATACAAAGGCAACAAACAAAGCCGGTACTTGAGAGTTTATTGTTTCAATTGCAAATAAATTGAGAGCAATAAGAAAGAAGAAATAATAGAAAGATCATCGCTCAGCCTCAGCGTCTAAGAATGTGGTGCAGCGCCTGCGCCTTCGGCTGCTACTGCTACTGCAGAATCCAAATGTATCTTCTTGTTTTGGTCTTGTTTTCAGTGCGTTTGTTCTATTCTGGCCCACTCGGTTGTTGGCTATTGTGAACGCAAAAAGCCACTGGAATTAGCATAGACAACTCAAGTGGGCATTGTGTGAAACAAAGTGCGACTAGGCGCACATGTGCAGAGCTCACAGAATGCATACTCAGCCGCAGCTAAGCCATGGTTTTAAACTGGAGCAGAGCCGTGAGCAGAAGTCCAGACTTCAGAATCTATGCAAATATTAAATTTTCTACAAAAACAAGCGTCGCAGCAGTCTTAGTGGAAGCAATTAAGAAAGCGTGTAATTTTTCATCCGAATTGTGTGAACAATGACAAACAATTAGAGGATAATGAAAATCTTCTAACTCAACCTACTTGTAGCCTTTATTGCCACACACACACCCAGATAAGGTAGAAAGGATAAAAAGAATGGATATATCTTGAGTCTAAGATACGCAAAGAATAAACGGGTGATGTTGGTATATCTCTTTTTCTTTTCATCAACAAAAGCATAATTTTGCAAATATCCTTTTGAACGTGAGCGGCTGACAATTGAAGCGAGCGCAGATTGGCTCAATACACAATGTGCTGTCAAGTGCATCGTTCTTTCTTTGCACCAGATAACATTTGCATTCTATCCTGCAAACAAGCCTATTGAGTGCGAATATGTGTACACGCATGTCTGTCTGTCTGTCTGTCTGTCCGTTTGCATGAGAGCGCACGTAGGTGGTACCTGTTTTAAAATAATTTGACAAAAATTAGATTTGGCCCACCGCAGGATTATCTCGCTTAACAATTGAGTTATTGTTCCAAGGTTCTTATATGGCATTGTGTTAGCAGGCAATCTCCTGGGAATGTTTGTTTTGTGCGGAAGTTTTGTTCGGCATAATAGGAGTGCACCTTTAGTTAATAATATGCTTATTATTAAAAAAGAAAATACCCTTTAGTAGCATATTTACCGAAGGTAAGGTACGGACAAAATTTTGTATTCTTTTTTTTTTTGGTTGTCTAAAATATAGATTCTGCAGTCGGCTAAGCAAAAAATTTAAAAGCGCAACTGAAATGTTACCATATCAGACCCAGCTGCTGTACCGTTAATAATGTTACAAAGGATATTTAGGATTTCCATGGATTCCATCGATTGAATTCAGTCACCATCGGAACCAACTTCATCAACGAAAAAAGTGAAAAAGTTTCGTAAGATTAACTTCATTTTCATCATTTATAGATACTATTCTTTGACTGTTGTTCCATCGATGCATATTATATATATCATTCTCAGTCTGAATAAAATGAAGAGCACGCACAATTATGGAAGTGAACCCTGGAGATCAACATAATGTTGTGAAAAACGTAACGTAATTTTGTGAGATTGTTGGAAAAGAAAATTAATTGTGGAAACATTGGATGTTTGTAAATCTTCATTAATCAGTCTTCCATCGGAACATGAAGCCGCTGAAATTTTTTGGGCTGGACTATGCAACCTTTTATCTGAATTAGTCGAAGTATATATATAGCTTGATTTTATTCATTTCTCACAGATACTTCCTGCCAAATACATCGCCTTGGTGTCTTCTTGACTGCTTTAAGTCTCTGAGAACGCTTTGTTGACTCGCAGTGTACAATTTATATAAAGAAAAAAAAATTCGCACGATAGTGCGTCTCGATAGCGTTTGAAACAACTCTCTAGTACCAAAGGGCTTTGAGAGATTTCCTCCTACCTTGAGTGTGGCTTTGTATGTGGGTTAGCGTCATCATGAAAAGACGAACTATCTTTGCTGGGATACTTAGTGCAAAAAACTTCAATAACAAATAGGTGGTGTGTGTTAAATTCTTTGCTCTGCCCCTGGATTGGTCATAGTATGCATATTTGGTTAATGTTCGACCTTTTATATTTGATGGTAGACTGATGGGACAGACCTTCTGATACATATACGTTTTTGGTTCTTGCATATAAAAATGTTATGTTTTTCTCTTCGCTTCCTTCGATAACGCTCTATGACTGCTTGCGTTGTTCTTTTCTGATGTAGCATTGCTACACTAATCGAACAATTAAAAATGAGATGCTGATCGTATAACATTTGGAAATGACGCTACCCCGGTACAATTGCAACAAACCATAAAAACGGATTTCGTTGATGATTAAAAATTAATATCTTCTCTTGATTTAGATAGAAAAGCAAAATTAAAATTGCGCCTGATCAACATAAGGCATATTTGAGTATCTAAAGAAGAAACTTCATCGCAATTTCTAAAAATCTCGAATTTTTGAGAATCCAAACCATTTAAAAGTGTGAAAACTAGTTTGCAGACCTCAGCTCTGTTCAAATAGTAGATTCAAAATTAGGCTGTTCCTAAATTAAAAGCTAATTGTTGCTGTCAAACTATTGATTTTAAAATGCTGCTATTTTTGGAAAACGCTCCAGGACAACCAATATACTTGTATTCATATGATATTTCCGAAACTATAAAGGTTATTTTATTCCTCCAAATACTAAGTCCTTCTTACAACCAATCTATAAATGGTGTGACCTTAAACTTTAATCTATGAATACTACTACTACTATTTAACTTACAAAAACAATCGATAGAGATGATAAATATTGGTATTGCATGGAAGAAATTAAAGCGTCCAGTATGAATGGAACTTGGTGAAAGATATTGTCACATTGCGTGCTTAAGAACGAATTTGGTGATGTATCATTTGCTCCGTAAGAAATTTCTAAGTTTGCTGTGGCAAACAATATTGAAGGAACGAAGACCTCACAAGCGATATGTTGTTCAATTTTAATACTGAGCACGCTTTAGTATATTAATTTAGTCCGACTGAGGACCAAATCAAATTAGTAATGTAATCCAATCTGTTGTTGAAGCAATCAATTGCTTTGAAAAGATTTACATATAATTTTTGATTAAAAAAACTTTGTATTTGCTAAAAAAAAAAATTCAATTCAGCCGACCGAAAATACCTACAATTGCAAATATAATTTTAATTTAATAATGTTTTTCTATTAAATTGTGCGTTTGATTTCTTATTGTAGCTATTAGTTTGTTTTACAACTCAGTTACTACGAATGCTTATCATACAAAAAGATTTTCATTTGAATTACAATAAATAAAACTGGATTTCTAAACAAATGTCGGATTGGCAATAGTTGGGACATAAAATAAACTGCAGATCCCAGGGACTTCAAATTTAGTACAGTTTATTGTAATAAACTGTATAAAAATTGGAAATTGGTCGATCTACGTGCAGTCCCATTTGCTTCCATAGTTCATCTTGAACATTTTTCTTATGGCAATTTAACAATCCTATCCATGAATGTAATGGACTCACTCCATATTGAAGAGTTTTAGGCTTTCAGCATTTGTGTTCTTCGTCATCAAAAAACTGTTTGGAGTTGCACCACATATTTGAGATGACTAAGTAGAGGGTTTCACAAAATTACCATAGCTGCAGAAATTTTTCACATATATAAAACAAGTTTTATACACATATCATCTATTGTTTTCTTGAAAATGTTATTTTATGAAGCTACTTTTGATCAAAATAACTGTTTATATAATAAAGCTATTTACGATAAGATATGCCTCATAATTTCTTCATCAATGTAAATAAGACAATTTACGTAATTTTAAATTTTTTATTCTGGCATGGTGATAGAGCAAATTATCGAATTATAAACTATTTGTTTCAAAAAATTAGAATAGTCAAACACACAAAAACTTTTTTTTTTTGTAATTTTCGCGTCCATGACTATTCTTTGTGCTAACCTTAGAAATGTAGCATGTAATCCGATATTTTACAATAACAAACTATTTGATTTTAGTAGATGCATAAATTAAAATATCAAACGCACTATTTTCCTTGTTTCACTGTCTACATTAACCCTAATTGTGGGTGTGGGCACGTTCCCCATAAATATTTGTATACAACTTGTAACAAAAAAAGAGAGAAAGAAAAAAAAAAAACACGGAAAAGTGCATCGTCTGCACTCAAAAATGAAAATTATTTTAAGTCACATGTGAAAATAAGCGTGCTTAATTTTCAGCTGTATATAATGAAAAAAATGTATTTACTCGTAAACCATTAACACTTCCTCTCGCTATGCACGCCTTTATATGCTACTAAGGAAAAAAACAAGAAAACGTTGAATGCGGAATAGACGAACTTTCATGCCCGGCACATGTAGTACCCTACATACATTAAAATGGAATTAATTTTTTAACATAAAAGTTAGTTGGTGAACCTTATATTTGTATAAGAATATATTCCTAACTTGATTCATATGAGGTATTTTAATAAGATTAGTTAAGATAAAGGACAGATTTTTTTGGGGACTACAACTTCCACTGACTTGGAAAGGACCAACACATAATATTTTACTCGAGTTTAAGTAAGACAAACTATGAATCCTATCGCTTACAGAGTGGTTGGTACTTTAATTAAATACTAATCTGTGTAAGGAATAGGTCAGACCAAATATTCAATTTTGAAGGCTTTTGCTTTTACAGCATTCAAGTTTCCGACGTTAATTTTGAAGCCAAAAAAATGAAGATGTCTATATCGATTCAAATTTTGAAAGAGGGCTACTCCTTTTGGTAGCTAGACTTAGTAGGATTAAGGTAATATAGACCTTTTTTTCTATATGAATGAACAACAAAATTTTATTCATTAAAAAACACAGAAATGAGGGACAGATTTATTTAAGGGCTAGCCTTCTAGTCGTGTAAACTAGGTAAGATGAACCAAATTTTGCATTTTTGGCAAAATTAACAACAATAATAAAAAAATGTTCATACAGGATCGTACCTTCTTAGGAAGGGGGTATTGCACGTACTTTGAATACCAGTTATTGTAAGTAAATATATACATGATCCTCAGCGCCAAGATCTGGAAAGTTTTCTAGTTTTTTTATGTGCTTGCAAATCTATATTATCAATGAACAATTATTTTTCATCAAGCTTTACCTCGAAATACTTAATATCAATTCGTCTCATTTAACCGATCGAGAATACATCCAAGTATATAATTAATCGAAGCTATAATTCCTACTTTAAAGCGTTACAAACTTTTCGACAAATTTATAATACCCATTTGTTATACTATATCAGAAGAGTATAATACAAAACTAATTGTTTGCGTTTAAAAAGTTACAATATTATCTTGAAATATCTAATTACAGCAGCAAGGAAAGAGGTCCCCCATTTTCGAAAAAAAAGAAGAACATTCTTGCATTAATTACAACGCCATTGCGCCATTGAGTACGAAGCTGAGGACGCCATGTGCCGCTGGAAAGTGGCAGCCACAGCTCTCTGAATGCTATTTCTGTCTCAGTCGCACTCAGTTGTGTTCATTGCAGTCGTCAGGTCTTCAACACTTGCAACTGTCAATTGGCAGCGTTTAATGACGCATTAAATGCACTTACACTGCCTTTCAGGGGGAACATCTGTCGACGTCATCGACGCCATCAGGTCATGTCAGGGACGCTACAAAACCGCAGAAATCTTCCCGGTGGCGATGTCGTGTCATGCTCGTACGCTGCCGTCTATACACTAAAATACATATCTGTCGCCGTCGTTGACAATTTTAAATCGATTTAGTAAATTGAATTATTGTATTTATTGTTTATTTTTTCCTTCCCCCTTTGCCTTTTGGCATTGTTTTTCTTTCCTCTACCGATTGTTGCTGCCATCAAAATGACGCTCATAGTGGCTGCCAGTCTAGTCTCTGTATATAGATTTAAACGCCTCCTACATAGTCCGCCCGCCTCTTCAGAATGCCAATGATGACGATGCTTCTAACATTGACCATTTTGATGATGATTTTCTTCCGTCTGCTCGTTCGCTTGAGTTTGTGTCGTCATCAATCTAAACGTTGTCTGCTGCTGCCGGCATAGACGTAGGTGGTGACGCCTGTCATCGTAAAGTGTGTCTATGGCTCCGGCTATGATCATGTATTATATAGATACATGACTCTAGATGCACTGCACACTCAGAGCGCTTACATAATATATGCGTATCGTTGCTACTTCGTTGCTACTGCTGCCGTTTTAAGTTCTCTACGCATGTTTTCACTGTCTTATAATGCCCGTTTCATAAATATTTTCCTCTGCTTGTTTTTCTTCGCCCAAATCGGTCTCCAGGGTCCTGCATAAATGTTGCCCACACAGACGATAGCTGATAGTTGATGGTTTTGGTAAAAAGAAGGGCTGCAACTGAATTTCATGCCCTGTCGAGAGTATTTAATTGCAAACAAATTATGTATTTGTATTTTAGTTGGTTTTTATTAATTCTTTTCGTAGTCTTTAAGCACATAATGGCTAATGGATGTTGATGATGTTGTTGAAATTCAAGCGTTTACCTTGTAAAATGGTTGGGATTAATGTCGTCTGGTGCTGCTGCTGCTGTGGCAGGTCTAGCGGAAGTTGTGATATTTCACAAAGATGGTGCCGTGATGGTGCAAAATATTTGTGAACGGTTTCATTTGTCTGAATGGTTTGTTGCTTTGATAGTTGGCATAGAGCATTGCCAAGTGTATTCGGATATGTTCTAAAATAGAAGAAATTAAATGTTGGACAAATGACAGAAACCAACCAATGCCATTTTAATAGATGGCCCCACACAATTTCATTGCTCTTTGGAGGTTTATATACAGTTAAATTGTGGAAATGTACATAAATGTACGAGGATGGTTTTATAAGTCAATGATTTTTTATATTTCAAACGTATTACATGAAACACTGCTCCTATCAACTCTATGATAAGACTACTGTAAAATTTTGAGCAACGCCCTTGAAATTTTATTTGACAGCCCTTGAAAGCACAAAACATTGCCTTTAAACGGCAATGGAATGAAATGAATTTCGTATGCATAAGCATAAGCATTAAAAAACCATCACAGAACCAAAGGAAGATTTCATAAATACTCTGCACCAATCCATCAATCAATAGTTAAGAAGTTTTTTTACTAAGTTTTGTTGTCAAATAACACCGAACGATCAGTTAGGCCAAAAATAGTCGTCACTCCACAAAACGTAGATAAAATCTATTGAATGGATCGGAAGAAGAAGAAATGTGCTTGTGGTGGCAAAGGCTGTAGGCATCTTAACTAAGTGGGTAGATCAAAGTTTGCATGAATATTTGGGCATGAAATTGCTTTCCGCGAAGCATCATAGCATCAGAGAGCAAGGAACAATCAAGAAAGCAAGTTTCCCCGGGTGAACGTGCACCAAATAGGGCAAGGTGTGTCTGTCAGGCAATTAGGTTATGGCCACGTTTTTTGGTATGTTCACGATACTGATATTGATTTAAAGAAAAAACGACCCTATTTGACAAAGAAAAAAGTGGTGTTTCATCGCACGTGTAAAGTCACTTCGGCAAAAATCTCTAAATTAGGCTAGGAGCTGTTACCCCAACCATCATATTCTGCAAATTTAGGGAGACTATTTCCTGTTTCCAAACCTGAAGAAATGGGCTGGGAGAGATTTGGTTAACGACCGAAATTTGCCAAAAAAAAAAAAAATAGGTTTAAATATATATTTTGAAAAGCTAGTCCGCTCAGAAGAATTAACACAGAAGAACTATGAGCTAATAGTTGCAAGTCATCCGGATAATAGAGCTTATGGCGCCTCTGCAATATTAATTATAAGAGGACTTAGATATAATATCACGGAGCTAGTTAAAGAAAATGCTATAAATGTTTTGCTGGAGGAGATTATAATGCCCAACACCCTTGGGGGGAATCAAGGTTAGCAAGTCCCAAAAGAAGGGAGCTAAATAAATGCATAACTACCAACAATTTTTCAACACTGTCTACGGGGAAACCAACGTGTTGGACATCAGACCCCCACAAAATACCAGATCTCTTCGATTTTTCAGTTTATTTTGGAGTACCACGACATCATCTGGATATTTCGGACAACTATGACCTAAGTTCAGACCATTTGAAAATTATAATTACATATGGGCACAGCTCTTCCAGCACTATCAAATAAATATAAAATTGTCACATATCGGACAGATATTTCATCATTCCAAGATTGAATAGATGCGAAACTAAGTTTCTGGACTTACCTTGTCAGATGTGCCTGCCAATTCGTTGAATTACTGTGTCTGAAATCAAGGAAGAATTCACCAAACTAAACAAAAAGAAGTCACCAGGCTATGATAAAATAGACGGAAGAGTTACGAAAATGTTTTCTCAAAAGTGTATTAAATTCTTAGCACTAATCTATAATTCAGTTTTGAGGCTAGATCACTTTCCTACACAATGGAAATGTGCGGAGGTAATAATGATTCCAAAACCAAAAGACTGAAAATATTCTCTCTTACCTTGCTGGTGACATTCTCTAAAGTATTCAAAAGAATATTTATGAGTAGATTGTTCCTAGATTTGGATGAATACAATATAATAGCGGAACATCAGCTTGGGTTTAGGAGAGGCCATGGAACTCCAGAGTAATGTCATCGTATAGTGGATATAATTACAAGTGCATTCGAGAAGAAACTGTATTCTGCAGCAGTATTTCTTGATATACAACAGGCATTTGACCGACTCTGTCATCCAGGCATATTATATAAAATGAAAAAACCTACTTCCTGCTCCATTTTTTCTCTTATTGAAATCGTATCTAAGCAATCGACACTTTTATGTTCAAATCGAAGGAGGAACCTCAAAACTATATAGTATCCATGTTGGTGTTCCACGGAGCAGTGTTTTGGGACCTGTTCTTCACACAATAATCACTGCCGATCTTGCTGTTGTCAGTGATGTTTAAGTAGCCACTTAATTATGCTGATGATACAGCTATTAATTTATCTAAGGACACTGCGGCAGAAGTATCTCAAGATATTCAAAATGTTATAATTGAAATAGAGCAATGACTTAAAAAATGGAAAATAAAGGAAGTCGAAACACGTATCATTTGATCTGAGAATAGGAGATTGTCCACCAGTATTTTTAAATAATACACAAATTCCTCATCGTGATTCCGCAAACTATCTTGGACTCGAAATAAATCGGAAAGTAACTTGTAATAGTCATATTAAAGGCAAGACAAAGAAACTTAATATAGCTTAGTTTGGAGAATAACGTTCAGCTTTACTAGGCCCTTTTAAAGCCTATATGGACATATGCTATCCATAGCTGGACAATTAAGCTGCTTTAGGATTTACCTTCCTGAGTGGATGGGTACATTATCACGTTAAAATGTGAAAATGATCAAAAAACAACCCAACGTGTTACCTTGCTATTTGTATGTTTAAAATTTTTAAATTTAAGGTTTCCTCTGAAAAGATCTGTCGCTGTCCTTTTCCATCAGTACACTTATCAAGAGTCATCTTTAATTTAATTCCCAACGCTGCCCATCTACAATAACTCAGCTGGCAGCACATCGTAGCCCACCACTTGGTTACTTTAAATTTTTGTTTCCTATTTCTTGCGTCTGCAAATGTGTTTTTCTTCTTCCGCTTCGATATCGATAATAGCTTGCGTTGTTCCCTACAGCAAAGTTTTGTGTTTGGCGATTTAGTTGGAGTTAGTCATATGTTTATTGTAACCAGCAGCCCCTAGTTACCAATACAATCCGAAGCTGAAAAGGTTTCCCGGAGCAGTCGGGAGACTCTGGCTGAGAAGGCTTTAATGGTGCGTTGTGATTGCAGCTTTGCAACGCCAAGTTAGCCACCAACCCATACATAACGACCGACTGCTTATTTGTTTATGTAAGAAATACAGTTTTTTTTTAAATCTTTTTCAGTTTAAAATTTATTATGATCGCTTGCTATGCACGGTCACTTTACTAACAACCCCCATATAGCTCCACTGTTCATTTATATACATCAAATACTTTTTTAATTAAGTAAATTTTAGCTTAATTGAGAGTCTCATATTTCATTTATTTGTCTTGTTTACTTATTGGGGAAGCCCCCCTAAAAAAAATAATCGAAACTTTCAATGTTCGAAGAATAAATTTTTCCTCAGTTCGAAAATAGAAAAGAAATAAAAACTTGAAAATTATATGAAAATAAATATATTTTATACAAAGTTTTTATACATTATAAATAATCTCATTATCTTAAGAGTATAATTAAAAATAAGCGATGAAAAATATTAAACAAAATACTTAAACGACTACGAGATACGACTTTATACAAATTTTTACAATTAAAGAAAATAGCTAATATCATCTCAAAATACATCTTAAATCTTCGACTAACTTCCAGCACCGAGTATTGCCGAAATGCTGAAACCATTTCTTTTCATCGGCGGCTGCGGAGAACTCTTTTCCTCGGTAGTATTGCACTCATCATGTGTTTCTGTTGGTTGGTGCAATTCGTTTACATGCAACGAAGACGATTCTGAGCCGACATCCAATTCATCGGATGCAGAGTCATTCGATTGAACGTTATGCGCGACGGAAATGCCACTTGGCAAGGCAGGAAGTGGCAACTCCGCGGCTAGATTGGTTGATGTCGGTGAAGCGGCGACTGACTCGCTTGGCAACAGTGACAAAGGCAATTGCAAAAGCGCCGGCGGTTCGGCAACATGTTGCATGTTGCTGCCATGTTGCAACTGATGATGATACAAATGCTGCTGCTGCTGTTGGGCAGTTGTAGCTTGAGGCAGCACTGACGACGGGTAAATGGGCTGCGGACGACCGAAATAGGTGCAGGCCAAATCGACGAGTGAAGGTCGCAGCAATGTCTGCATATTTTGCTGGAAATGATGCATAAACGAAGAGGTGGCTACGTCTGCAACTGCCTCACTGCCGCTGCCTCCGAAAGCCGCACCACTATATGCAGCAAAGTGCTGGCGATATATAGCTGGCGGCGCTATTGGGGAACTTGTTTCGCTTGAGGTAGCAACAGCTGCAGCAGCTCCGGCGCCAGCAACTTCATCCAGCGATGATAACGAACAAGCGGAACCATTTGATCTCAAGCGCTTAATTTGCGGACCATCGTCGAATGTTGTCGCCGTTGTCGTCGTCGTTGAGTCCTCGTGCAGCGAATTAGCCCGGTCGACGGAGCAAATCGATGTTGCCGAATCAGTGGTTGTTGTCAGTGCAGATTTCGTTGGCGACATATCATTCTGAACCGAAGATGGCTGGCTGTGGGTTTGCATCTGCAAATGCTGCGAGTGAATATGATGCTGATGTTGATTTTGATCTTGATCTTCGTCTGACGGCGATGAAGACATTTTACGTTTGCAGCGCGATTGTCCAGTTTCGCGGAAGCCCTTCGCAAACGGATTGTTGTCGATTTTCAATTTCGTGATGCGATCATTCTGTGAATTAAATAAAAAAGCAGAAAAACGGCCGAGAGTTGCAGATGAGATCGTGTTTAGACACAAAATTCACAAATTTATTTAGAATAGTCTACACTGAAAAAATATTTAAAGAAGTTTCTATGCAAGTTTCATAACAACAATAAGAGAAATGGAACTAATTTAGGTTGTATATATTTTAAGAAACATCATCTTATAACAAAGATACATAATTCCAAACAATAATCGTGGAAGACCACAAGAAGCATGTGCTAGTCACTATGCACTCCGTTCAGAGGATGTAATTCCAGAAATATTATGGACAGTGTCTGGGATTGGCAGGTCAAAGATCGACCGGCTATGTAGACTTAAATGGAATATTCCCGGACCAACACACTGTAGACTTGCAAGATTATTAATATCAATCGAATATAGGAAGCCTTGTATACACCACGTTTTAGTTAATGGGATTGGCAAGAATCCTCAGAAGTTAAAATTCGTTGTTTTTACGATTTATACAGACATCCTGCTTTAACTTCACTTGCTAGAATTATATATTTTAAATTCATCTTTTTCCTCAGTGTACACAAATAATTACAGTTGCATTTTATATAGCAAATGAGATCAAGAAAAGATATCGAAAGTATATTGCGTGAAATATGACGATGACTATTGTCTACGCAATCGTTTCCCAGGAGCAGCCACTAGCAAAATGCTCGAACGTAACGCAGGAGTGATTGAGTGTTAAGTAACAAGCACTTTAGGCGACCAGCTTGACCGACCACTTGACACCGCCAGGCGACATTTGTCTTTTGCATTTCTTTAGCCTCTCGCGCCACTTTTAGTGTTTCTGTCGGTTTGTCTGTCCGTCTGTCTGTCCGTCTGTCTGTCTATCTGCCAAGATGACTTGACAACTTCTCCAAGTGACGTCTCAGTGACATTTGCCGGATCGTTGCCGTTGCGTTGCTGGCGATCGTTTTGCTGATCAGTGATCACGCTAATTAGAAAACCTCATCAGACTGGCGTCGTTGCCTGAGCAGCGCCGCCAGACATAGACGAAAACAATCGAGCGCAGCAGCAGATACAAAACAGATACAAAAACTCAGCAAGCGATCGAATTAACAAACTTGAGATATTCATTTCGAAAGGATGTGGCTGTGCACTTCCTAAAACAACAAAGACACAGA
This sequence comes from Leucophenga maculata, assembly GCA_035044805.1. Lineage (NCBI taxonomy): Eukaryota > Metazoa > Arthropoda > Insecta > Diptera > Drosophilidae > Leucophenga > Leucophenga maculata. The sequence goes on along the minus strand of JAWNNP010002191.1, from coordinate 27,686 downwards.
ATGGCAAACATGTGGAAGTGCCTACAACCGAGAAGGGCGTTGCATGCTAATTTGAGCCGCAGGCAAACTGTGGTCCTATTGTTCGACATCTTCACTTCAGGAGGCAGACAAATTTAATTCGGAAGAGAGAAATGATCTATGCGCCTAATTAAATAATTACGTAGAGCGTTTGTGTGTGTGAGTGTGTGTGCGTTTGGGTTGGGTACGCTCTTAATCCCTGAATGAACTTCCAAGATTAATCAATTTGATTTGAAAACAGCTTTCAATAAAATATGTAAATCAAAACTGGTACATATTATCAATGTGATGGCTCTTACCTGATAAGCGGTTACTGCGACAAATTCTGTCTCGGGAAAAACGAAGGCCTGTTGCGGTGCCCATGGTATCTGTGCCAAATCTGAGGTACGTATCACATGTATACGCGGCTGATACTTGTGCATGCTGGCCAAAACGATCTAAAAATTGTGTAAGAAATCAGATATAATATATTATTGTAACCAGTAAAGCATCATTTTTAAGTTTTAAGTTAATATTAAGGATTATAAGTAAAACTCTGATATGTATCCTAAATTTTCTACAAATAAGAACCATTAATTTTTTTTTTTTTAAATGAATGTCAACTAGAAAGTACACTGCAGTCAAGTTTACTCGGCTTCAAGATACCCTATACCTCCATTGAAGGGGTTTTATATATGTAAGATACACCAAATAGTATGTTCTTTCAAGTTAAATAAAGCTGCAACAAAATATGTATGGGGACTACCTCTTCTAATAGTCTGATCTGAGCTTAAATCGAATATTTTTTAAGAATTACCGCAAGGTTGACCAAATTTTTTATTCCTAGCCAAATGAAAAGCATCAAAAAAATTTGTTCGATACAAAAACTCAGAATGACTTAGGGACTGGAGGTAAGCACGTCCTTTGAATAAAAGAGCAAGGATTAGAGAATTCCAAACATTCAAATGCATCTGTTATAGTCTCCAAGTTTTCGATTTTCATACGGGTAGTCAGATTGACGGACATTTATGTATGGCCTCAACTTTTGATGTTGTTCAAGTTGGTGTCTGACTCGTCTCCTTCTGCTATTAACTAATTTTGTATACTCTGTACCAATAAAAACAAGTAAGAAAATCACAGTCGGGCGTAACCGACTGTAAGAGGCCCTGTACCAGTGCAGGTCGCCTAACAAACACATTAAATGTTCCCCAAGCTTATGACCAAACACATGACCACTTCTCACTGCACGACTAAGTGCCTTTTAAACCATTTTTTTATGTATGAAACGAAAAGGGGGGTCGTCTCAAATTCAATTGCTTATAAAATCGTCATTTATTATCCGATTTTGATGAACTTTTCGGATTTTTGCTAAGAAGGACGATATCTCTATACTGGCATACTTACTTTTTTTTGTGCCGAAGAAATTTTTACCCTTGGGGGTGATTTTATGGGGAAAGGGGGGAGGGGCAAGTTTTTAAAATAAACTTGTAAAATTCCGGAGCAGTCCTAGTCGAATGCAAAAAACACGAAGTCTCTATCTATTACCGTTTCCGAGATCCTTTCGTTCATACGGACGGCCAGACGGACAGACGGACAGACGGACATGTCTATATCGACTCCTCTATCGCTCCTGACCATAATGGGGGTAACTTTGGGGGGTCTCCGATTATTATTTCTACCTGTTACATACATTTGCACAAAACCAATAGGCTCTTGTACCTTCGGTACAGGGCCTAACAAGTAAGGAAATACAGTCGGGCGTAACCAACTGTAAAAGGCCCTGTACCAGTTCAGGTCGCCTAACAAACATATTAAATGTTTCCCGAGCTTATGACCAAACACATGACCACTTCTCACTGCGCGAATATGAATGAAAAGAAAAGGGGGGTTGTTCAAATTCAATTGCTTATTAAATCGCCATTTATTATCCGATTTTGATGAACTTTTTGGATTTTTGCTTAGAGAGACGTTATCTCTATATTGGTACACTCAATTTTTTTTGTGCCGAAGAAATTTTCACCCAAAGGGGTGATTTTATGGGGAAGGGGGGGAGGGGCAAAATTTCAAAATAAACTTGTGAAATTCCGGAGCAATCCTAGTCGAATGCAAAAAACACGAAGTCTCTATCTATTACCGTTTCCGAGATCCTTTCGTTCATACAGACGGACAGACGGACGGACGGACAGACGGACATGGCTATATCGACTCCTCTATCACTCCTGACCATAATGGTGGTAACTTTGGGGGGGTCTCCGACCATTATTTCTACCTGTTACATACATTTGCACAAACCCAATAGGCTCTTGTACCTTCGGTACAGGGCCTAAAAACCAAAATAAAACAAGTATGGAAATTACAGTCGGGCGTAACCGATTGTAAGAGGTCCTGTACCGGTCAGGAACAAACACATTAAATGTTTCCCGAGCTTATGACCACTTCCTACTGCACGAATAAGTGCCTCGTAAAACAAAATTTTAAAATAAACTTGTAAAATTCCGGAGCAGTCCTAGTCGAATGCAAAAAACACGAAGTCTCTATCTATTACCGTTTCCGAGATCCTTTCGTTCATACAGAAGGACGGACGGACAGACGGACATGTCTATATCGACTCCTCTAATGGGGGTAACTTTGGTACAGGGCCTAATTATGTCCTGCGGATCAGAGTGGTTAAATAATATACTTAAATTTTAGGCTGCTGTCCTAAACTCAAAGAACAATGATTTATGTTTACATTGAAATCTATGTAACTCAAAAACGTGATATCGATTGAAAATTCGTTTACTCTGTTAGAAAATATATAAATAGAAATCTTTTAGTCTGGACCTAATCCCAAAAAAAAAAAAAAAAAATTGATTGGATTCTTTGAACAAAAAGAATTTTTTTTTTGCATTAAAAAAATTATAAAAAAGGGTGTGTGTGTGAAATCCACACACGGAAGAAGTGAAACTTCCAAAAAGTAGCCTAAGAGAGATTGAGATTAAGGTCTATTTGTGGAGTAACAACACGTGCTCCGGCCTTTATTATTAATTGCTATACCACCCGCCCCCGTATGTGGTATTTTATAATGAACAGCAAAATTTGGAATTTCTACGATTTCATCATTATTCATTCACGTCTTGGAAAGAACAAGAAAATTAGACGAAAATGCTATTCTGTCTACTTACAGATCTTGTACACATTAGTCTTTTCAAAGCAAAGCCTAAAATTTTATGCACCTGTGCTTACGACTGCTTGTGCGTCAAGATGGCGTGAAGACCGTTTTAGCGTGAAATTCCATACTGCAAAGCATCGCACAAAGAATAGACCGAGAATATAAAATAATGTGTTATGTATTTTACTTTATTCTCTCGCCGACCTTATCCTGTACATATATTTGTTTCTGTCTTAACCGTGACGCATTTTGTTTCACCGAGTTTCAAAGCAAAATAATTTTAAGAATTTTCACATAAAAAAACCATAAAATAAAAGCAAATTACAATATTCTTATCTCAAACTTGAAATTCAGTGATTCAAAAATTGAAAAAATAAAATAAAATTAATCTTTGATGTTCCAATCAACTACTTTCTGTGGTATTTTACTATTTACATCCAATTCCTCCAAAATAAGTCAATTTCCAACAGACTGAAAGAGTCAACTTCTACTTTTTTTCAGCTGAGAATAAATATATAATCGAGTTCAAACATTTTTTTTTAAATGAGAAAGAAACCTTTCGTAACGGTTTTTTAATGTCACAGTCAACGTATGTACGAGGACTCGTAGCTCATATTGAAACAATTGGCGCCATAGCTCTTCTTCACATTTAAAACATATAAATACATATTTTTTTATATATACAAAATATCATAATTTAAAATTCAAAAATAAAATGTACAATCTATAAATAATACACAAAAAAAACAAGTAAGGAAATACAGTCGGGCGTAACCGACTGTAAGAGGCCCTGTACCAGTTCAGGTCGCCTAACAAACATATTAAATGTTTCCCGAGCTTATGACCAAACACATGACCACTTCTCACTGCGCGAATATGAATGAAAAGAAAAGGGGGGTTGTTCAAAATCAATTGCTTATAAAATCGCCATTTATTATCCGATTTTGATGAACTTTTTGGATTTTTGCTTAGAGAGACGTTATCTCTATATTGGTACACTCAATTTTTTTTGTGCCGAAGAAATTTTCACCCTAAGGGGTGATTTTATGGGGAAAGGGGGGGAGGGGCAAAATTTCAAAATAAACTTGTGAAATTCCGGAGCAATCCTAGTCGAATGCAAAAAACACGAAGTCTCTATCTATTACCGTTTACGAGATCCTTTCGTTCATACAGACGGACGGACGGACAGACGGACATGGCTATATCGACTCCTCTTTCATTCCTGACCATAATGGTGGTAACTTTGGGGGGTCTCCGACCATTATTTCTACCTGTTACATACATTTGCACAAACCCAATAGGCTCTTGTACCTTCGGTACAGGGCCTAACAAGTAAGGAAATACAGTCGGGCGTAACCGACTGTAAGAGGCCCTGTACCAGTTCAGGTCGCCTAACAAACATATTAAATGTTTCCCGAGCTTATGACCAAACACATGACCACTTCTCACTGCGCGAATATGAATGAAAAGAAAAGGGGGGTTGTTCAAATTCAATTGCTTATAAAATCGCCATTTATTATCCGATTTTGATGAACTTTTTGGATTTTTGCTTAGAGAGACGTTATCTCTATATTGGTACACTCAATTTTTTTTGTGCCGAAGAAATTTTCACCCTAAGGGGTGATTTTATGGGGAAGGGGGGGAGGTGCAAAATTTCAAAATAAACTTGTGAAATTCCGGAGCAATCCTAGTCGAATGCAAAAAACACGAAGTCTCTATCTATTACCGTTTCCGAGATCCTTTCGTTCATACAGACGGACAGACGGACGGACGGACAGACGGACATGGCTATATCGACTCCTCTTTCATTCCTGACCATAATGGTGGTAACTTTGGGGGTCTCCGACCATTATTTCTACCTGTTACATACATTTGCACAAACCCAATAGGCTCTTGTACCTTCGGTACAGGGCCTAAAAAACACATTGAATAACAATGGAACTATGTTTCGGAATTCTCCGCTCAAGTCGCACGACGGCAAGCCAATTATTAGACCATCTACTATTAAGTGGTTTACCCTTACCAGAACGGGTATCTTTGGACCCATTAAAATATTGCAATTGGTAGCTGGAATCTAAGTTCTATGTCATCTTCTGTCTTATAAAGAGGCCAATATCACTAGATTCTCAGACAGCCAAGCAAGAATGAAATCAATTACCATCTAACAACTCTATTCCAGGTTGGTAGAACAATATTTTGATAGACTTGAACAATTCTCGCTAGGTAGTAAAGTCTGCATTTGTTGGGTTCTTGGTCATGGGTGAATTATCGAAGTAACATATGGGCTGCCCAGATCAGATATTAATACCCTCTTAGTAAGACCAGAACCCTTCTGAGGTCTTAGTTTGGGATCGGCCAATACAACCATTAAGAGGCATTGCAAACCTTTGCATTTAAGTGGTCACGGTACACCGGACTTAAGCCAGCGAAATAATTTCTACTACAGAATTGCTCAAATAGAAACATAAATCTCAGCAGAATATACCTAAAATTGCTCAAGGGTTATCTTTCTGGTCACCATCGACTCAAATTTTACTCGGAACAAAATTGGATCTCTCCCCAGAAACTGAATGAAACCTCTGCCTAGTAGGCACACTTAATCTGTAACTGTCCGGCTCTAGTCAGACGTAGAGATAAGCATCTAAAAAGCTATTTTACAAAGTATGACTTCGCCACTATTAATCTAACCATATCAAGCTGGGACACAAATGTCCGGCGCGACTTAATTGTACAAAGATACAGTTGACGAATTAATACACTCAATATTTTGAAGCTCCTTCCTTCCCGACCAACATCATCGACAATTAAAGGGAATGTATCTGGATCCGCACCTGCAACTGCTGTTCTAAGTGTGTTCAAACCGTCCTCTACGACTCAATTGAAGTCTGTGCATTTATGGACGCATTTAATCGAGGTGGTCTCATTCCTGATACTAAGCCATGTACTATTTTGATATTGGCACACAAACTGTTTTAAGTTATTGTTCTTGCTATAATTGCTTTAGAAACATTTTTGAAAATATAAAATATATGTTATTCTTATTGCTATGATTTGTTCAGTTGACGCACTTGAAAGCCACAAATAACATATACGTATAGTCATAAATGAAAGCCACTACGCCGCTGGCAAAGTCAACATTGCCCCATAAAATATATTTCAAGATGACAACGATGAATCATTGCATTATATACAAAGAAAATGTTTATAAATTGTCGTTTTAGTCTACAAATTATATTAATATGCATTTACGGAAATTTTTATACCCTGTACTCATCGGTAGAAGCACTTGCAGAGTCCATTAAATATATATATTCTTGATCAGTATCAACGGTTAAATGGATATAGAAACGCCCGTCAGTCTGCCCATTTATCTTTGACCACTGTTATTCCTACTTGGGGAGATATGATGAAAGAAAAAATTATCCCCCATAAAACCTCTATTACTCTTTTATGGTGTAATCTCATCAAAACTCGCCTTAGATCTGAAAGGATTCAGAAATCAGCAATCTAGCACTTGCGGTTTCGGCTGTGCGTTGATGATGAATGAATAAATAAGTCAGGATAAATCACTACTATTTATTTTGATTAAGATACAATTAAGAATGTATCTAACATCAACCGGACAACTGCACAATACAGCCCCATATAAAAAATGTTTAAATAAAGTCATGCTGCAAGGTATCTCGAAGTCGACCAGACTCTACTACAACGTTCTTGTTTTGACTATTTAGGAAATGTCATCGTGTCATGTATTCAATAAATAAAACTGTAATAGTTAACTTTGAACAACATTCGTGAAAGAGTTAAACATATTTTAGCTGGTAGCGTTTCTTCTTATTATACTCTGTACAAATAGAATAAAGTCTACATTAAGTATGTGGAAATATTTGTAAAATATAGAAGGTCAGAAGTAAGGCCCATAAACTATATAAATTGTTCAGCAATTACAAAAGTACAGTCGACGTAGACATGTCCGTCTGTTGATATTGTATAAATTGTACATTTATATCGACATAAATAATTGTGACACTTTTGCCAAGACAAGCCAATGATAATTAGGATGATTAGTTAAGCTTCGGTTCCACTAAAGTTGTCATGTTTACTTTTTTTTTTTTTTTGGTTTCAACTTGGCTAAAAAATTCATATTTGGTGTATCCCAATTGTGTTAATCCTAAGAATATATTATAAATGAATTCAGTTCGAAATATATGCTACCAAGAATTTATCGGAACATGCCTAATTGCTATCTCCCGGGTACTTAATACGTGAATCAATATTTTCAATCATTATAAAAAAATCACCAAGAGCTACTGAGGCCAACTTAAACAGCTGCTGTAAACACACTGGATGACAGATCACAAAGTTCAGTTTAAAAAAAAAATAACAATAAAGAGTGACTATGCCATCTTTTTGTCTGCAATCTGCCCTTCCAGAAACCGTATCCCATGAAAGAGGGTATTAATGAGTTTGAAACTGAATCAAATAAAATAGAGAATATACCAGTTATTTATGCAAACGCCACAGAGATTCTCAAATATATTTTTAATCAACGCTCTATCGAATATATCGAAAGAAGTAAAATCAAAATTATGGCTGACGGTGGTCAAAAATTCTTAAAATTTTCTATTTATATTTCTGACGGAAATTGAATAGTGTTTATAGATTAATACTAAAAGGTTTAATGTTTAATACCAAATATAAAAGAAACTTACGAAAATGTAAAAAAAAAATTTAAATTTGTTTTGGATTTCAAACTTTTATTAATTGCTATTGGCTAACAGACTGCAACTGCAACATACCCATGTCCTTATTTCTTTGTAAAATTAAATGAATCACAGAATCATGATGTCCAAAGTATAGACCTTATATACCTTTAAGCACTCGAAACAGGATTATACAAAATTTAAGTCTTCTGGAAAGGATAAGTTAGATAGTGTAGTTTATCACCCCCCATTAGTGAAAGAAGATGACGACGAAGATGATAACTTCCATGTAATTGAGAAATGTATTTTACCTGAACTCCATCTTTTACAAGGATTTGTCAAACATCTCGTTTGGAATGGCATTGTTCCCCTTTTAGGACTGGAAAAAGCTCTATTATGGCCAAAGAAGTTAAAGCAAATTCCGAAAAACTATCACGACGATATTTTTGAAGGAAACACATGCAGAAAACTTCTAAGAGAAGCGGATAAATTGGAGTATCCAAAAATATATGATGAAGTTGGAATGTTTAAAATTTAGCCATTCATTGCATCATTTAAAGCTATGAATACTACTGTTGACAATTACTTCACAACGAACATAGTCAATATTACTAACAAAAACAAGTAAGAAAATTTCAGTCGGGCGTAACCGACTGTAAGAGGCCCTGTACCAGTACAGGTCGCCTAACAAAGCTTATGACCACTTCTCACTGTGCGAATATGAATGAAAAGAAAAGGGGGGTCGTTCAAATTCAATTGCTTATAAAATCGTCATTTTTTATCCGATGGTAGTTAGTAGTACCAGATTTCAACATCTTAACATCCACAAGGCTACATGGCTGAGTCCTGATTAAAAAACACGCAACCAAATTGATCATGTTCTGATTGACGGAAGGCACGCATTGAGCGTGTTGGACGTGCGAAAGTTACGGGGTCCCAACATTGACTCGGACCACTATCTTGTCTCAGCCAAGGTACGCACTAGGCTCAGCGTAGTGCATGCCGCACGTACCAACATGCAACGTCGGCAAGCTGCAATCAGAGCAGACCGCCGCAGCGGGAGTTTGAGGATGTTGAGATGTTCCGTAACAGAAATGAAGCTCGAAAATTCTACCAAAAGGTCAAGCGTCTGACTGAAGGTTTTAAGCCCGGAGTAACTTTCTGTAAGGATGAGAATGGAAATCTGGTAACGGATGAACAGGAATCACTGAGATTATGGAGGAGTCATTTCTCCAACCTACTCGGCGATGAAGCGCGCAAAGAGAAATGACACCGGAACCACCAGTTAATGATGACACTATTGTAGAGCCACCGGACTATTACGAGGTCGATTCAGTTATTAAAAAGCTGAAAAATAACAAAGCGGCAGGCTCTGATGTCAGCTGAGATATTTAAGATCGGCGGCGAAGAGTTGGTTAGGAGTATGCACCAGCTTTTATGCAAGATATGGTCCGATGAACGCATACCCAATGACTGGAATCTCAGTGTTCTCTGTCCTATCTTTAAGAAAGGAGACCCTGCTGTTTGCGCCAACTACCGCGGAATAAGTCTCCTTTCCATTGGATATAAGACTCTGTCGGGAGTATTGTGTAATAGGTTGAAGCCATATATCGACTCACTGATAGGACGATATCAGTGTGGCGTCAGACCAAAAAGGTCGACCAGTGACCAAATATTCACATTACGCCAAATCTTGGAAAAGACCCGTGAGTTCAACAAAGACACTCACCACCTATTTGTCGATTACAAAGCCGCTTTCGACTCGCCGATAAGAGCGAAGTTCTTCGACGCCCTGTCTGCACTAGGTATCCCGGCAAAGATTTTCCGTCTTTGCATGGCGACGCTATCTAACACACAAAGCGTTGTAGGGGTGGGGAAAAACCTCTCCGACTCCTTTGATACCAAGAGAAGTTTCAGGCAGGGCGATGCTCTATAGTGCGAGTTTTTCAATCTCCTGGTGGAATACATCCTACGCCAATGCCCGTACATACAGAGTATGCCGGGCTCGATCTTCCAAAAGGAAGTGATGCTGCTCGCTTACGCCGTTGACATCGATATTATCGGTACGCAGGAACGGCGAGTCAGCAAGGCGTTCTCGGAGATTGAAAAACAGTCTCGGCTCATGGGTCTAGCGGTGAACGAGGACAAGACGAAGTACTTGGTGTCTTCTCGCACTCTGTCAATGCGTCTTGAACGGTCAGTGACGATGGAGAATTTCAACTTCAGTGTTGTAGAAAACTTCGTCTATCTCGGAACAGAGATCACCAGCAACAACATCGTCAGCCTGGAGATCAGGCGAAGAATCACGCTTGCAAATGCAAATGAGAAGTAAAGCCCTCTCTCGACGGACGAAAATAAAGATATATTAGACGCTGATACTCCCGGTCCTACTGTATGGCGCAGAAGCATGGACTGTGATTGAGTCGGATGAGACAGCGTTGGAAGTCTTCGAGAGGAAGATTCTTCGCAGGATCTTTGGTACTATTAGAGTCGGCGACGAGTTTAGGTCCCGTATGAACCGCGAGCTGTACGAGCAATTCAATGAGGTTGACATTGTCCAGCGCATAAAACTCCAGCGGCTGCACTGGGCTGGGCACCTCATTCGAATGGACGAAGGAGCTCCAGCACGCATGGCTTACATTGGGGGCCCAAACTTGATTGGTGGACGCCGACATAGAGGACGACCGGGCACTCGATGGAATGACCAGGTATGGAGAGATCTCTCCGTACTTGGCATTCAGAACGACTGGCGCCAGCGCGCACAGGATTCCTGGACGCGGTAATGACCGGTAGACAGTTGACGGCCATTTAAGTAAGTAAGTAAGTATTAAGCTTACTTTTAATCCCATTGTGTGTATACCAAATTTCTTCGACTTCAACGATCCCATAAACATGTATTCCAAATTTCATATGACGAATTTTGATTACGGCTCTAATTCATATAATTTGGGAGCAACATTAATACAACCATCACATCATATCCATTACATCATGATGAATGTTTTCGCACTTATAATATAAGTAGGGTATTTTTATTCAGTTGGACGAGACGAGTTGATCTAGCCGCAAATTTCAGCGGATATTTCTAAATACTGGCATGAAGGTTCTCTAAATAAGGATTTTTTGCTAGCGGCAGGAAGACAATAAATCACCCACTTTAAGTTTAAAATTTCGGTAGTCGGATAAGGATCGAATTTTTTTTACAATGCTCAATGAATTTTGTAGTATGCGTACCGCAACACCCCTGCTCCCCCCTTACAACAACCATATTCATACTGCTTGTTCATGTTAAATAGCATAAAGTCGCGGCTGCCCAATTACGACAAATCTAAAGCTATTGACTTTCGAAAATTATACGTACTAATGAATAACACGCGCGTATCAAATAAAAGCTACGCGTATATCAAAATTAATGTTTGCTTTATATTATTTTTAGCAAATGTATTATGTACTTACATGCCCATTATTGTCCAATGTGTTATTCGTTAACTTGACTTTACTAAACAATATCGGCTGTGTCTGCCAATGTGTGCCTGACGCTGGACTATCCGGATGCAGATACATGCGCTGCGGGCTTTGTGGCTCAGCACCGCCAGCTGGCACCCACTGTGAACCGGAGAATTTGTAGCGACAGTCACCAATTGGAACCATTTCGAGTAGCACGCAATAATTGGATTCCTCCTCGAGTCCTGAGACGGCCAAACGCATAGATGGAAACATACGTCTACAAAGAAAAACAATCAAACAAGAGTCATGATAAATGTTTTCTTTAAATTTAAAGAAGAAAATCGCATGTACATTCCAAATATAAATATAGATAACAGTTGCGGCAAATTACGCAAGATCCTGCGAAGTGGACTCAAATTATAGAAAAGATAAATCACAAAGAGCAACAAACCGCACCGTTGACGGCGAAGGGCGTTTCAGATATTTTATTGTAAATTTTCGTAGGCGCTACACTATGTAATTAGAAAAGGAATTCAGGGTACGCGAACGCGAGATCGGCGAGCAGAAGCCAGGAGAATTGTGCATTCAAGAAAACAAACAAACGTACCAAACCGAGCAAATAGGCAAACGTTTGATCGGTTTGTACGGCTGTCCGCTGTTCTGTCCTTCGAATATCGAATGAAGTTTGCTTTGCTAACAAGGATACAAATTTGAGGCGCGCCGTAGAAACAGCAGGTGGCCACAAGGCCTGGCGCCAGGCTAATATATATTTATTTCGTGCGTTTATTTATTTAAGACTTGTTCAGTGCTTGTTTCGCTGTTTCATTTGTTAAAATTTTAAGTTGATGGTTTGTTTTGTTTCTTTGCTGGTTTTTTTTTTTCATATATATTTAGCAACGATTTCTCGATTTGTTTCACAATGATTAATTAATTTAAGATTTTTTTCTTTCCAGTTTGTTTTATTTTATTTTAATTTGATATTCTTTTTGTTTGACTTAATTATTTTTTTGTTTTTTTGTTTCGACATTTTTGTGGTTTAGGATTTCATTTTTTTTTCTTTAGCGTAGAGCTGACGGTCGGTCGCGTGGACTGCGCAGAATTTGACAAACGATTTGTTAAGATCGAATATCGCTTTGCACTCAAAAACCTAAAGACTGGAATAATTAGAATGACACAGTTTTTTGTTTTGGCTTTGGTGGCATTTAAAATGCGGTACATTTTTTAATAGCCAGTGAAAGTGATTCAGTTGAGAAATGTAGGGGATTTGAAATTTTCAAACAAATGTTTTGAATTAATTATGCTTAAAAACTTATTGTAGAAGTTGAATTGTTTGGGGGCTACCCCTTATATTTTAAGTAAGCAAATGTTTTTCATTCAAAAACCCAATGGGTCTATTTCTAGAAGAGAACGATTATCATAAAGAAGTCATATTGAATACAAAATTCATATTCATAAATTCATATTCATATTTTAGTACAAAAGCATAAAAGAGCATATGGTGTGCGGACTTGGAGATCATGGATGAATGCTACTTACAAAGTGATGCCTTACCAATTTTTATAAGATTGAATGAAAACTGGGCAGTAGCTCTTTTATTCACAAACAATAGGCAGATTATGATGAATAATACAGTGTGTCCCAAAACTAATGAAATATATTTTAACGGTTAAAACAAATTAAGAAAGCATTCGTGAGTATACTATTTCAGAATACCCTGCACCCTATGTTTGCAGCCTGTTTTAATTAAAAACAAGAAAATTATAGTCGGGCGTAACCGACTGTAAGAGGCCCTGTACCAGTACAGGTCGCCTAACAAACACATTAAATGTTTCCTTAGCTTATGATCAAGCTTATGACCACTTCTCACTGCAGGAATATGTGTATTATAGCATTAGCCTTGGAGGTGATTTTATAAGAAAGGGGGGAGGGTCAAAATTTTAAAATAAACTTGTAAGATTCCGGAGAAGTTCTAGTCAAATGCAAAAATAACGAAGTCTCTATCTATTACCGTTTCCTCTATCACTCCTGACCATAATGGGATGGTTTCCGACCATTATTTCTACCTGTTACATACATTTGCACAAAACCAATAGGCTCTTGTTGTCTTAGGTACAGGGCCTAACAAGAAAGATAGCTGCAGTCGAGCGGGCTCCACTAAGAGGTAACCTATTTCTAACAATTTGTATGAGAGCTACTCCTTCTAGTGGTCCCATCTAGACCTAAATGGAATATTTGATAAGGATTAACGTAACGCTATTTCTAGCAATATGAACAACATCAATACAATTTGTTAATACAAAAACTATAACGAGTATGTTTTGCATGGTAAATGTCAACCCAAATAAAAGTCCCACCCCCATAGGAGAATATGGACATCAACTCATAAGAATATGTCTATATCGACTCGACTTTTGATACTGCTCAAGAATATTCTATCTATGTATAGGGTTGGAAAAAAAGTCTTCTCGTATTTCGCACTATTTTTTTCAATTCATTATATCTTGTTAAGTATTTGTCGTATGGGGGCATACTACGGGGCCGATACTTGATCAAAATGCGTAGCACAACAGTGATTCACTCGATTCCGTTCTGGTGAGGAGGTAGTGAAAGATGCACCACGCTCCGGAAGAAGTCGATAAAATCAAGGAAGTGATCGAGATAGACCGCTATAGTAGCAGTCGTACCATCGCCCGGGAGCTGAATATGAGTCATATGACAGTTTAAAGGATTTTGAAGAAGCTTGGGTGCCACACGAATTGACACCAAAAAACGTCATGGACCGAATTTCCATCTGCGAATCGACGCTGAATAGCAACAAAATCGGCCCGTTTCTGAAGCGAATGGTGACTGGTGATGAAAAGTAGGTCACTTACGACAACGTGAAGCGCAAACGGTCGTAAGTGAAGGGTGGCGAAGCGTCTCAATCGGTTGCCAAGCCCGGATCGACGGTCAAAAAGGTTTTGCTGTGTGTTTGGTGCGATTGGAAGGGATTTATCTAATATGGCCAAATGCTCAATTCGGTCCTCTACTGTGAACAACTGGACGCGGCAATCTTTGGCCAATAGTAGAGGAATTGTGTTCCATAAGGACAACGTCAGAGCACACACACTTCGATTGTGACGCGCCAGAAGCTCCGGGAGTTCGGATGGGAGGTCCTCATGCATCCACCTTATATTTCGGACCTGGCACCATCGGCTTACCATCTCTTCCTGTCAATGTCGAACGATTTAGCTGGCGAGAAATTGGTACAGGTAGTATACACTCTATGGAGTCTTTCTCGCCATCTTTTGTCTATTACATACATTTACACAAACTTCGTACATATAACCTTTTTTCCTATGGGAACCGTGTAAATCCTATAGAAGACTATACAAAATAGAGACGTCAAACTCCGATATTTAGCTTCGGTAAAGTAATTTGTTATATTACGCCCACCAGACCAACAATTCGCCTATCTGTTTTTTATTAACGCGAAACACATTATAGAGCATGCCGAGTGTTGTATAGCTCGATCTCAGGCTCGGACCTGTTGTTGACGTACTTACAACATGTTGTAACCTGAATTACCGACTGCTGTGTAGATGCAAGAATAGTACTTAAGACTGGAAAAGTGTTGGTAGAATATTTCGTAGTCCTATAAGCACGAATTCTTGTTTATTCTATTTTTTCGGTTATTTTTTATTCATGACTAAGTGGAATAAATAAATTTATTATTGACCGTAGGTGTATTCGCTACTGAAAACTCCAGAGCCATTGGACCGATTGACACCAGGTTTTTAACCTATATTAAATTTGTCTGTAAGTAGGTTTTAAGTAATGTTCCATTCGGAAAAAGTAAGTAAAAAATTTGCATAATAAACAAGTTCCACGGATAAAATTGAAGCTGCAACGCCTATATAATGTATAAATAGTACAATAGACTTTGAAATAAAAGAAACCAATCAAAAAACAACTAAAAGCTATAGTCGAGGTGTTTGAGTACTTATACTCTGCATACACCATTTTTTTTTTTTAAATAAACTCGTAAAGTTACGTCGTAGTCCTAGTTGAATTCAAAAAGAACGAAGACTCTATCTAATACCGTTACGGTTACAGACGAGCAGACAGACTAAATGGGGTGTACTTTGGGGGGTCTCCGACCATTATTTCTACCTGTTACATACATTTGCACAAAACCAATGACTACATATTCAATTCGCTTCTCAAATATGCTAATCTCCTTCAGTTGACAAAGCGGTTCATCAAACCGTGTTACTGTACATCATACCAATATGGCTTTTTTTTTTAAGGTTTTTGTCTTCTCCAATAAATCTAAAGCTATTTATTCCAAGCTTAAAATTTAAATTTGACCACCCAAAATGCTATAAATATCTAATTAGCTTTTACGAGCGCCCCACCCCCCTTTTTGAATGTGTATGGTATCAATTCCTTAATATCAAAAACCTAAAGTCAAAGCCGGGCCAAACGGTGGCACTGGCGCCTAATCATTAAAAATTCAAATCGATTGCAAACTTCAAGCTGATGTCCGCCGCCCATAAGCAAGAAGCAACTGACTGCAACTGTTCCGACCAGAGTATTCATTCTATTTATTTCAATGTGACTGTGTTTGCGACTTGGACCTTAACGCGCCGCCATCCAGCGTCATTCAAACGGAAAACATTTCATAAAACATTTTTCATGACCAGCAAAGCATTTAATATGTATAAACTGATCATGAATAATTCATGTGATGAATCGAACCGAAGACAAAGCAGAAGAAGAAGAAGGAAAAAGAAGACCATTGTAGATCGAATTCGAATTTCTAAATTTTCGGTAGTAGTAAAAAGTCGAAATAGATAAAATTATGTTAATTTAAAGCGCTTCCATGGCAGTTGCAGACGCCTGTCGATGGCAACCAACTTGACAAATGAACGAAGATACATTGTGGAAGTGCAACTTGGCATTTTATCAGTACTTGTCGATCGACCGATCGATCGATCGGGCGAACCGTTGAAGCAACGAACCAACGAACGATGAATATTATCCAAAGATATGTCGGACGATCGAATTGTTTGTTCGAAGTGTGAAATTGCTCGTATCTGTCGACAAGCTGTGGTCATTGTCAACGCGCCGACGCTGTCGATAGTTCGAGGCCGCGGCATATCAGCCTGCACAATGTACAAGTATCTGTAAGATATATTTGGTCAATCGGTCGGACGCAGACAGGCGCCACCATAAAAACCGGCCGAAAAAAGATGAAATGAAATGAATACGACAAAGTATCCTTGACTCGAAAAATTGAAAAGATTTATGCGCTTGCTTTGCTTTGGTTGCCACTTGCCGCTTGCATCCAGTTGAGAAGCAGCCTTAAATACGAGCATAGAATATAGGCACAAAAAATCATATTGACGTCGTAGTCGATTCGGCGTCCAACTGCGTTTTGGTCCATACACGGCTACAATAAATTACGATGACGCCACTTTACGCACATTTTAACAAGTGCGGACTGTTTTCGGCCAGTATCTGCCTATCTATATATCTCAGCTGCAGCTAGAGATAGGCGCAGATATTACAAGAGTGTCTAGGAGCTCTTTGCTCTCGTGTCCATGTCAACAGCTAAATAGGCGCTTAGCTTTGATATTTTCCGTTCTGACGGTAAGCGAAGATAAAAGCATGAGCTATGGCACGCAAAGTGAGCGCAGGACTTGTTCGTTTTACGCCTCTGTCGCTCTCTCTCTCTCATTATGCCGTCCGACAATGGTCAAGTGTCGCGTATCTTGTATCTGCAACATCGTCATTATTTTAGATGTACCTACGCGCCAGGCTTTCATTTGCTTAATTTCATACGCATCCTTCCGCTCGTCATTTTAATTCTCATCGACAGCGACGGCTCAGTCTTCTTAGCTGCCGACGGTAACGGCGGCAACTTTATTTGCCTGTGAAAAATCTTGTCGCGACGTCGATGTAAACAATTTGCAGGCGCCTGCGTCTAATGAGCATTTAACAGCGACTACGTCTAGAAGATCTTTCCATTTCATTCGTGTCCTGCAACGCCAGTCAGGGTTTCTCAAGTGCTGTGGACGACTAGCGTTTATTTTGTTTAAAAAATGTTCACGATCTTAGAGTATAATTGGATGACGCGGAAAACGGAACGGAAAATGTGCTAATGCATTCAATGGTACATTTTATTTTTGACAAATGCCTACGAAAGCAATTATAATTCTCACTTACCGTCCACTCTTTGTTATAATCATCTCGGTGCCAATTTGATGAAACTGCTTCCAAAGATCATCATTCTGCAGCGTCACTTCAACGCCGGGTAGTGTGACACGTGGCGGCATTATCACATGGCGTGGCATCGGAATAGGCAGCATAGGCGGAAATGGATCTTAAGAATGAAAAAAAAAAAATATGTTATACCTCGAATAAATTCAGTTTCTTAACTAGAAGCGCCTATTGATTTGTGCAACGAGATCTTTAAAATAGTAAAATATAGAAATTTGGACATTTAGGCTTTCATATGGAATTCAGTATAACTCTTAATCGAAATAAATAAACGAAATATGGATCCGGATCAGAATATACCCCTCGTAGAAATCTATCGGTCAAAGGCATACAAAGTATGTATATCGAAGTGGAACTCGATTACAACGATCTTTCTTGTCATTTTGTTCAGTACAATCCCATGCAGGTTTCAGGCATAATAAAACTATCAGGACGATGCCCCATTCCCATATAATCTTTGCATCCATATGAAGTATAGGAATGAAATTTGGTGTACACGTTAATGTGATCGAGAGAACTAATGTTGTTAGGTTTGGTTATAATTGGAGGTGGCTATACTCCACCCTCTATTAAGCGATAAAAGAAATTCAACATATCTTTGCATCGATTTGAGGTAGCGCGATAAAATTTGGTATTCATGTTGATGGAATCGGTAGAATTAGTCCTATAATGTTTGGTCAAAATCGGAGGGAGCGATGCCCCACCACCAATGAAGATCCATTGATAATGTGCGGTTGGTTTTGCTGTTTATAAGGAACATGTATACATACAAAGACAAAGAACACTGCAGTCGCGTGTATTTGCCTATACCTCCATTGAACTTTGGATATAGGGATTGTGGCTTAAAAAATAGCCACAAAAAAATGTGTTTCTTAGCCCCAGTAAGTGGGACAGATTTGTATAGTGGATTCCTCTTCCAGTGGTGCGATATGCATTAATTCGTGCGGTTTTGTAATGGAGGGCGTTACTAGTATTTCTTCACGTCGTGTTCATCCGTGACTATATTAATTTGGAAGCTACTGTCATTGCGGGTACTTTTTAGTATATGTCATTTGGTTGAAGCGTAAACAACAACTTTTTCTAATCATTTGAAAATGTCGAACTTTGTAATATGCACAAAAGTGCTACCGAAAGTCATCGTATTTTAGTGAAAGTTTATAGTGACCATACTCTAGCTGAACGAACATGCCAGAAGTGGTTTGCACGGTTTAGAAGATGCGTGCTAAATGCAACAAGAACTTTCAAAAGCTTTGGAAGTTGATCAAGCAACCATTTTAGACATTTAAAGGCTTGGAAATTGGATGCCGTATGAATTGAAACCTAGAGACGTCGAACGACGATTCTGCGTATAAAAAAAATTTGTTGTTGTGAGTTTAGTTAGTTACGGCAAATTTAATGTATCTTACGTCAATCCTTATAAAATATTTCATCTAGACTCAGATTAGATCTAGAACTTTTGTGGCAGGTCAAGGCATACATTCAAAATATTTTGAATAAATTTCATTATATGTCTGGTTGCGTATTATCAAATCTGATAAAATTGTAAATACAGTCGGACATGGTTCGGATTGACTCGTCACGTCGTGCAATTTATTGCTAGACTTTTTATATCATTAAAGTTGTACAATTTATACAAAGCACAACAAGTTTTATTATTTAAACAAATGTCAAGTCTAATTGCAATCATCTTGGTCTGTACTGGGTTCATTTTATAACAATTATTATTAGACTTTTCACACATAATGTGTATAGTATGTATATTAATTTTAATGCATTAAAATATTTATTATTTATTAGCTCAAATAGCGACAAATCGATCTAGAAATGTTCGTATGTCTGTCTGCGAGTTTGAATACGAAATCAGTTCCCTCAGTTTTTATACAATCTTACTAAATGTCGGTACATGTATTGTTTAGAGCCGGCATTGATGAAGTATGCTCAAGTCGGTATAGCAAAGCCGCTATACTGGAAGGGGCTACTGCTCTGTTTAAAGCTTTCTAAGTTTTTAAATATGACCAGTACAGGTAGCCAAACAAAGAAGTTACATGTTTCCCTAGCTATGACCAAGCAGTGCAAAACAAAAAGGTAGGAAAATAATAAGAAAAAATGGTACTAACGAAAAGTATTTTGGTCCTCCCGCATCTCACTCCACGAATAAGTGCCTTATAAAACAGTTTTTTATGTATGCAAACAAAAGGGAGGACGGAAGTATCATAGGTCGTTCAAATTCAATTGCTTATAAAATCGTCATTTATTATCCGATTTTGATGAAGTTTTGGGATTTTGACTTAGAGAGACGTTATTTCTATACTAGCATTGCCCCCCATTATGGTCAGGATTGATAGAGGAGTCGTTATAGTCATGTCCGTCTGTCCGTCAGTATGAACGAAAGGATCTCGGAAACGGTAATAGATAGAGACTTCATTCTTTTTTCATTCGACTAGGACTTCGCCGAAATTTTACAAGTTTATTTTAACATTTTGCTGCTCCCTCCCATTCACCATAAAATCACCATCAAGGCCAAAAAGTGTTGGACTGCTTGATCATAAACTATGGAAACATGTAAGGTCTGTGTTCGGCGACCTGTACTGGTACAGGGCATCTTACAGTCGGTTACGCCCGACTGTAATTTTCTTATTTGTTTTTTCTTGTTTTAAAACATATTAATTGCTTAAACTAAGACATTTTTACGACAATAATGTTACTTTTATATTTATTTCTTAATAGTGTCTCGCCGTTGGTCAAAAAAGTCCGCTTATCCAATTGAAAACCAATATTTAAAGATTTTGGAAATAGAGCAAATACATACAGACAGATATATGTACAGACATACATGCAGAAGTGGTTAGAATGTCGCGCTGAGCACGCATGTATATAGTTTATGGAGTGAAGATGTTCCCGTACGGAAGAAATATATACTAAATTTGTGCCAATGTATGTAATAGGTAGAAGGAGGAGAGACATACCCCATAATGTATATATATTTTGACTCAGCATCGAAAGTCGAGTCGATTGAGACATTTTCGTCCGTAACTGGACTGTTGAGATCTTGGACTTGCAATACAGACTATATGAAATACAGCATACACACTTAAATATTTAGGTTCTCTTATTCATTCTTCAGATAACTTGTATTCAATGGCCACGCTTCACCAACCCCACAAACCTCCGCATTTCATCCTTAAGATTGGTCGGCACTTACCATGCAAACGTACTCCTCATTCTGAGTTTCTGTATGAAAACAAGTTATTGATGTTAATACTTTGGTAGAAATACCAAATTTGGGTAAACTTACATAAATGCTTATCAATTTTACCACTTAGGTCCAGATCGAACCACTTATAGGTGTAGCCCATATACAAGTATGTACAACATTTCAGAGCTTTGTTATTTATTTAGTTAGAATCGCTAAACAATGATTTACTGAGCAAGATCGGACCACTAGATGAAGTAGCCCTAAAACAAATCGTTAGGGACAGGGTATCTAGTAGTCGAGCCCACCCGACTTCTGCGCTCTTTCTTTTTAGTTACACGTCGTACAACTTTTCTATCAAACTGATATATATCAATGTTGAAAAATTTGTTTATAAAATAGAAAGAAAGTAATGAAATGAGTTTCCGTCGGTATTTGCATATAAAAGGTTGTCGTATGGGGGCATACTTTACGCCGTTTGAAAGGTGTGAGTTTCTAGTACAATGCTCTTTTAACAGCATAGCGCTTGGACAATTCAGTTGTGAGCTACGGCGCATCGAACATGGAGGTCTTGAAGGAAGAAATTCACCATATTTTACATTATTTCTACCTAAAAGGCAATAACGCATCGCAAGCGGCCAAACAAATTTCTGATGTTTACGGGGCCGATACTTATTCAATTCGCGTAGCACAACCGTGGTTCACTCGATTCCGTTCTGGTATGGAGGAAGTGGAAGATGCGCCACGCCCCGGAAGACCTGTTGTAGAAGAATAAATTCATGGAAGTGATCGAGATGGACCGCCATATTAGTAGCCGTACCATAGCCCGGAAGCTATGGTACGGCTACTAAAGCATTTCAAAAGCATTTCAAGAAGCTTGGCTACACAAAAAACTCGATATTTAGGTGCAACACGAATTGACACCAAAAAACCTCATGGACCGAATTTCCATTTGCGAATCGCCGCTAAATAGCAACAAAATCGACCCGTTTCTGAAGCGAATGGTGCCTGGCAATGAAAAGTGGGTCACTTACGACAACGTGAAGCGCAAACGGTCGTAAGTGAAGGGTGGCGAAGCGGTTCAAATGGTTGCCAAGTCCGGGTTCACGGTCAAAAAGGTTTTGCTGTGTGTTTGGTGGTATTGGCAGGGAATCATTTTCTTTGAGCTGCTCCCCTATGGCCAAATGCTCAATTCGGTCCTCTACTGTGAACAACTGGACCGCTTGAAGACAGCAATCGCCCAGAAGCGGCCATCTTTGGCCAATAGTAGAGGAATTGTGTCTCATCAGGACAACGCCAGATACTACGCCAGATATAAAGGCGAAAATACGAACGACTTTTTGTTCCAACCTATTATTATCTATGACTTGAACAAATATAGTTTATCCTTCAGATATACAAAATCAATATATATATATATATATATATATATATATATATCTGAAAAAGGAATACATACATTATTCCATATTCCGTTGATATTAATAACATTATTTTAATCGATTTTGTTTGAAGATCGATACATTAGACTTTTACGAATATTATAATAGAAATGTATGCGTCGTCTGGGATCAGTCAGAAAAAAAAACACAAGTGTTCAGATCGAACAATCGAATTTATACTCAAAATCGATTATATTAATGTTTATAAAAAAAATCCACAGCGTATGTTTATCTTAAAGCTCAAAGATTCTTAAGTATAATAAATAATATTATTATTATTTATTGGATGCTCTTCATACAATAAAACATATTTTGTATACAAAGAATTTAATTTGTTTACTTTTATTGCATTTTCTTAAAATAATGTAAAGTGTTGCTTTAGCTTGTTACATTAACATTTGATTAAGTGCAATAATAAATAAACCTTGTGCCTAATTGGTTTTTTAAGACTTAATTATCCAATTAGTTTATTTATTACCCATACGCAGCTTTTTTTTAGTATGTTTCTTTGTTCTCAAAAACGGCCACTTGAGCCATTGAAGTAAGCTTTGACATATGATCCATAGAATGTTAATTTACCTGGTATGCGTTGCATAATCTGCTGTCGATAGATCTCGTGCGCGATGTGCTGCTGCATACGTAAATCCACCAATTCGTTCATGGTAATCATTTTGCGAATGATTTATTTTTAACTTGTTTACTTTGCACAGCTTTTTTTTTTTTAAATATAGTATTGGAATGAAGGCACTAATTACAGTCACTAATCACACCTAACGCGCAAAAGCACGCGGAATATGCGCAAATAGTCGCGGCATATAAAACGAGTCACACTCACTGGACAGTTTCTATTAGCGTTAATTATGCAAATCACAGCTTTTTCTTTGCTCTTAAATATCAACAAGTATGTATATTGAAATTCACAATCACTTTGAGTTAGTTGGCAGTTGGATCAGGCGTTTTGCACTATAAACTCATGGTGCGTGGGTGTTAATTTGATTATAGCGGCGTCAAAATACAACACAAAAGCAACAACAATAATAATAAATAGTATGGCTAAAGTTATTTTGCATTAGAAAACTTGTTGAGTGGGTGTCGAAAGTCAAGTGGTTACGCCGCCGCGTAAATGACGAATAAAATGCCGACGCTCATGTGTTTCTCTTACAAAGTTCGCATTAAAACTGAACAAGTTCGCGTTTGCTCTTTACAAAACGCTGCCGAAACGAGCTTGACTAGTTTTTTGTTTTTTTTTTACTGCCTAAATTTCCTCGCCGCACAAAATGAAAAACCAAGTACAAAATTTCATTGATCGACAATGTCTGGCGTTGAATAGACAGACGGACAGATGACTGTCATCGAAGACAAGATCAACGGCGGCATGCTATGCTCATCAGTTGCGTTGCTGGTGCGGCAGTGTTCGGAGATCGGTTCGAATCGTATCGAATCGTCGTAGTGGACAATGGCAAGAAGCGTTATTTACCTGCCACAAGCGTTCTCTCACTGCTCCCTCTCTCTCTCTCTCTCTTCACTCAACATGCCAATATGAACAGGTTTCATAAAGATTTTGAATGAGTTCCGATTGGCTGCATCAGAGCCATCTTTCCATCTGTGTATCGTTTACTCGTTCACACATGCGCACTTAGTTGCATCTATCTCCATCTCTCTTTCGTTACGTTCCGCTGTTTGCTCTTTTTGTCAGTTTCTCTGAATTGTTCTAGCACCTCCATTTTGAAAATCTGGCATTGTAGACGCTACAGCAGCAGCAGTGATGCGTTGATTCTGACGCTTGCGGCTGTTGACTCTCAACACGCATTGCATTGCCTCGCTTCAGTACAGTTGTTAGCTCCTCCTCTCCATTGCTTGAATTAAAGAGAGAAGAAAGACAGCTGTGATCAATTCATTGTTTTTTGCTCTATCTCTGTCGCTCTACTGTCGCGTTTGCTGCAGTTTCATACAAAAGGGCGCATGAAATTTGGCGGCATTTAATTGAATTTAATTTTAAAACAAATAGCAGACTGCAGGCCCTTTCGATTTTATATTTTTTATACCCTACACAAATGCGTACATATTTATATTAATTTTATTGAGCTTGCAGCGTGCTTGCATTGCAAAGAAGAAGGCTAAAAATCGAAATCAACTAGTAGAAAATATGCAATATTGCCGAGTTTTAGTCAATTATAGCGCCTATATCTCGGTAAATACAAAAGGTGGATGAACTTGTAAGTTATATATATTCTAGAAGTATATATAACTTAAAAGTTCAATAGATACTCATTAGAATTAGGCAGCATATTAGTATAGCATATTAGTATAGAATTTATTTGTAAGAGTGTAATCTGTAAAGACCGACGGCAAAATAGACAGCATTAAATTTTTATACCTTTAAAGTAAATTCCCTCCCGCTTATTGCTTATCAAGCATTTAAGAATTTTCAAACTGGCATCATGTTTCTTAATAGTCCGCCTTTGATCATTACCTCAAACGGAACAAAAAAAGCTGTATGTCACACATAAGTAATGCTGCAGTGTATAATATAGTCGCATAACTCGACAATAGCAACCTTATAATTAGTTTTCATTTTATTTGTTACCTTTTAGCAGTGGCTCTAACTCATTTCGGCCATTACGTTGCTGTACATTGAGTATACAAATGGACAGCATCAGGGTGGTCCTCTTATGTCTGTTTTTTTTAAGTTTGCTTCATGTAGCAGTTGTTAAAATACATTCACATAGACGCATGAACACTTACAAATAAGCAACGACCCACACACATGCACACACCAACAAAATGGAGCAGGTGCTAGACAGCAGCGGCTTTGTTGCGCATACAGATGTGTTAATATTTGGTTGTAAATTCGTATTTAATTTGTTGATTTTCCATTTTATAGCGCAATCCAATTACTTAGTTGCGAAAACTTATGTCACCAATTAATTTGTATCTGCATTCCTCTTCCAAGAAATTGGAAAACGAAATTAATTATTTCTACTAATTTAATGTATACAGCGGAGACTATTACATTGGAAGTTAAAGCAAATAGTGTAATGAATAAAAAAAATGAAGCAAAAATTGAGTAGTCCAAATATATTATACCGAACAGAGTGATAGTCCTTATGTTTGTGGCATATAAGTGACAGCTTGTATGCTTAAATAAATGCTTAAAATTCTATTCTTTAACATTTCGTAAGCCTATAGTGCTGTAGTTTATTTGGAAAACTTCCTAGAAGTTTAATCTTTCGTCGCGATGAAGTGAATTGTCTGCTTAGATGGTGGTATTGAAAACCATTTTAGGGAAACACAAAGAATAAAGACTTCGAAGACGATCAAAAATGAGACCAGCCTTAAAACAGAGCATGCCATCGGTTGTTTCATCCATTTCGTCTGCAAATCTCCAAATAGAAGTGTAAAATATTTTCAAAATGCACCAAACTTCTAAAAGAAACCACTTACTACATTGCCTTCAAAATGCAATAAAATATTGTTGTATTGTCTACCGCGTATTCGCAAAAATCAGGGCAGGTAGAACCTATAAAGACGATGTATGTCCGTCTGACTGTATGTATGATCAATAATAACGATTGACAGAGCCTTCAAAAGTTTACACATTTTGACTCCATTATTTCTTCTTCAGATAACTTGGGTTCAGTTAACGTGTCAGTCTCTGCATAAAAATACCCCTACAAACCGATTCTTTTTGTGTTGTTTGTGAATAAATTTATATTGTTGTTGTTAATTTAAATAATGGCGACAAGTTCAGTATATTTTATGTTTATCCAAATAAATTATGCCATTAAGATTCAGAATCACTAAAAAGGATAGCCCACATACAAATCTGTCCCGCTTTTCCGACTTTTCGTATGGGAAATATTATATTTTTGTTGTTAATTTAGCTAGAAGAGCCAAATTCAGTGTATCGTGTGTTAATCCTAATTTAATATTTTAGGTCACGATCGGACCACTAGGAGCCGTAGCTTCTATACAAATCGGTCCCTAATTGCTGGGTTTTCGTATGAAACTAATTTTGTGTTGTACTTTACAATTTATAAATTTCCAAATGGGACCACTGAAAGTAGCCCCTTGCTGTGTTTTTATATAAAAATTTAGTGTATTTTGCATAAATCCTTATCAAATATTTCATAAGGGTTCACATCGGAACACTAGAAAGGGTAGTCCCATACATATCTGTCCCTCCCTTTTGGGTTTGAAAATTTGAAATATTTTTTGTTCGTTATGATTGTTTAGCTAGGCACTTAAATCTAGATTTAATCTAGATTTAAATTTAAATATGTACAGCTCAGAAGTAATAATCATAGATCCTTATTAAATGTGTTGAGTGCGATGTATCGATCCAGCGAACACTTCAATCCAAACTCCAGTGTTAAATTAGTTTAACCCGTTCGAAATGGTTTGTCATATTATATTGAGAATGGTTGACCTCTAAAAATAAACGTACTTAATACAAGAATCTAACAAAATAATTTCCAATTTGCCAAAAATAATAAAAAAGGAACAGAAGAAATCGGTGGTCATATGTGCCTGACTTCGAGAAACCCTGCACCCAATTTATGAGTTTCACAGAGGTTGAACATTTCTTCAGTGTTTTTTTATTATAATTATTTAAGCTGTACCTTTTTTTTATTTTTCCTATTTTCTCTTTCATTTAAATTAAGACGAAAATACATGTAAACAAATTTATTAGAAAATGAGGCGAACTGAGTTTGTTCGAATTTTTTTATGTACCACACTTGAAGGGGGAAGAGAAAAAACATATGATCATTTATTGGCGTCATATCTTACAGACTCAGCTTTCATACATTAATTTATTGACTCAATTTTATATACATATCAAAAATATAGGAGATAGATGTATAATTTGTGTAAATTTTTTGGATATAGTAGAGAAAAATTAATGTAAACTCAAACACTTTGAATATATGGTATAAAAAGTCAGAAAGGGTATTCATATATTCGTATATATTTTTATAAAAATTAAAAATAATTTAATGTTAAAAAAATTTCAGATACTATTTGGCTTATTTCGATTTTTCTGACGTTTAATGGTAACCATATATTTTTCTATAATAGTTTTTGGAATTCGGTAAATGTTTCAATTAAGCTTGCAAAATACAAACGTTTTTTTGTGTTACGATTGAATGATTTGAAAAAAATTTTAATGAAAATAGGTCTAGGGCTAATAATAGGTCATAAGATTTGTATAACAAAACAGCGAATAGAACATGAATTCATAACAAAACAAATTTTGAATTCATAAAACTTTGATTATGTGGAGTTAATATGTGCAATTAGGCCTGACATATCGATTGGACATTCGGCCAGACACCTGATTTTTTTACGTAAATTAAAATAACAAAGCTACAGATTTGAAATTTGGTACATTTGATAGTATCAATGTACATACTCTTCCGCCCATATTAGATACATTCGTTAATATTAATTTTTGAACCTATATTCATTACTTATTCATAAAATGTTTT